>PVKN010014631.1:5000-19080 GCA_004027915.1 Capromys pilorides | reverse complement strand
CAAGAGATAGAAACTTTGTTCTAAATTCAACTTGCTGCATTAGAGCAATGAAATATCTAGTGATAGATATTCAAGGAAAGACATCCTGAAAAATATGAGTTCTGAAGGGAAAAAATCTAAAGAAGAGTCAAGCAGTGAGGTTTGTGGTGCACACCTGCAGTCCTACCAGTCAACAGGCTGAGGCAGGAAGATTGCAGCAGTTCAAGGCCAGCCTGAGCTACATAGCAAGATCCTATCTTAAAAAAAAAAAAAAAAAAGAGCCAAGTGACTAAGAAGTAATTCTTTTTTTTAAAAAAATTATTTATTTATTTATTTGTTTGTTTGCTTGTTGTGTTTGTTTGTTTCTTTATTTATTCATTTTGTGGCTGGCTCAGCCTGCCCTGGTGGTGGCGCTGGCGCAGCATGTGGTGCCGGGGATCGAACTGCAGTCCCCACAGTTGCCTGAGCCCTCCTAAGCAGGCGCTTTAGACCACTGAACCATCTTGCCGGCCCTAAGAAGTAATTCTTAAGAATAACATAGAATATGGCTAAATACTGAATTGAAAAACAAAACCATTATATGATAAAAATATAACTTTTCATCCTTTAAGAAAAATAATATATTTTTAAATGCTACTCTTTATTTACAATCATTAATTTTAATTAAAAATTATGAAACATGCCAGTGAGATAGCTCAGTAGAATAAGTGCTTGCCTAGCAAGGGCGGGGTCCTGAGTTCAATTCCTAGTATTGCAAAATAAATAAATAAATATAAAAATTATGACACCTGGGGCCAGGAACATAACTCAGTGGCACAAGTGCCTGCCTGGCAAGCACAAGGTCTTGAATTTCATTCCGGGCACAAAAAAAAAAAAAACAATTATGAGACTTTTGGGTTTTGGTTCAGCATGAAAGAGCTTACTAGCCTCCCTTCTGCATGTATAACACATAAAAAGGTAAATAGAACTGCAGGCATAGTGGCACACTTCTATAAACCCAGCACTCAGGAGGCTGAGCCAGGAGGATCACTGAGAGTTCAAGAACAGCCTGCAGGCCACAAAAGCGAGCACAAGGCCAGCAAGAGCTGTATGGTAAGACCCTGCCTAAAAAAAACAAAACAAAACAAAACAAAAAATAACAAAAACTTGAGTTGAGAAGAAGCACAGGAGAGGGAGGGGGGGAAAAAACATATCTATGTATGTATATAAGCAGGATGGTTTGGACAACTGTACTGTGCATTTCTGCTGGTCTATGGACAGGAACAGACAATTTGTTTTGTTTCCTTTTCTCATCTGTTTGTACTTTTTCCCTTAATTTCTTTCCATATATATATATATATATATACACATACATATATATATCTACATGTATAGATATAGATAGGTATATCTATATCTATATATATATATAGATATAGATAGATATTTATATCTGTATATACAGATATATATATATATATATATATAGATGTATAGATATAAATATAGATATAGATTTAGTACAGGGTCTACAGGGTCTCACCACACAGATCTTAGTGATCCTCCTGTTTTCAGCCTCCTAAGTGCTGGGATTACAGGCCTGCACCACTACAACTGGCAGCAACCAGCTTTTATACAATAATCTTGCTTTCTGTAATTGCCTGTTAGCACTTGGGAGGCAGGAGAATTGGTGCAAGTCCAAGATCAGCCTGGACTACAAAAGTGAGCTCAATCAAGACCAGTCTGAACTGAACTGCATAGCAAGACCCTGTCTCAAAAATACAAAAAAAAAAAGAAAGGTGATTGATACTTATTTAAGGGTCAGGGAGATAGCTCTATGGCATAAGTGCCTGCCTGGCAAGTGCAAGGTCATGAGTTCGAACCCTAGTCCCCACAAAAAAAAAAAGAAAAAAAAGCTAGTTGCACCCCAGTCCTGCCAAAAAAAAGCTAGTTGCTTTTGGTTGCTTTTCTATACACTTATAATGAACAGCTAGATTTGATATTAAAAACCTAATGCCCCCAAATGAAATACTCAGTTATACATCTAACAAAATATGTATAACACATATCTGAGAAAAAAATGGATGAAATATCAAAAAGAGCTAAATAAATAAAGCAAGATACTCTATATTCATAATTAGATTCAGTATTGTCAGGATATAAGTTCCTCCCAACTTATCTATAGTTAAAACAAACTCAATCAAAATCCTGGAAAGCTGGGGCCGGCAGGATGGCTCAGCGGTCTAAAGCGCCTGCTTGGGAAAGCATAGGCAGCTGCAGGGACTGCAGTTCAATTCCCAGCACCACATGCTGCGCCAGCCCCGCCTCCAGGGCAGGGTGAGCTGGTCATTTAAAAAAAAAAAATCCTGGAAAGCTATTTTATTTTTATCTTTTTTATCTTTTATTTCTTGATTTGTTACAGGGTCTCGCTACACAGCTTGAACTCAGTGATCCCTCCAGCACTAGGATCACAGGCCTGTGCCACCACGCCCGGTTCCGGGTCCCTGCACTTGTCAGGCAGACACTTAGACCACCAACCTATCTCCCAGGCCCTCCTGGAAGTTATTTTATGGATATCAACAAACTGATTCTAAAAATTAATGAACAGGCAAAAGACTAGAATAGCCAACTCAATATCAAAACAAGAACAAAGTTGGAGAACTGATGCTACCCAACTTCAAGACCTACTGACCATCTACAGTAATTGACAGTGTGATATTGACAAAAGAACAAATAGATAAAGAGAACAAAATAGCTCAGAAATAGATCCACATAAACAGTCAACTGATTTTTTTTTAAACCAAACGTTCATTCAAAACAAGCCTTTCCATTGACAGTGTTTAAGAATAATCATGGTTGGGCATTATGACACACACCTATAATTCCAGGTGCTCAGCAGGATAAGGCAGGAGGATAACAAGCTTGAGGCCAGCCTGGGCAACTTCACGAGGACCTATTTCAAAGTCAGCCACGTGTGGTGGTGAACATCTGTAATCACATCACTTGAGAGAACAAGGCAAGAGGACTGCCAGGAGTTCGAGGCCAGTCTGCTCTACAAAGTGAGTCCAGGTCAGTCTGAAATACATAGTGAGACCCCGTGTCAAGAAAAAGAGGGGAGCAGGGCCTGAAACGCAGCTCAGCACTCACTGGGTTCACTCTCCAGCACCACAAGAAAAAAAATTATGATTTTACCTTACTTAATACAAATTGATTAAAGAGTTGGACAGAAAGAGACACTGGGTTATTTACTTTCTCATCTGGGTAGTGACTGTATGATGATGATTTGCTAAATAGTATATTACAATGTGCACACATATAGCAGCAAAAACTACAATATAGTTTTTTTTTTTTTTTAAAAAAAAAGCTCCCCTTATAGGAGCTGGGGCGATAGCTCCGCGGCACAAGTGCCTGCCTGGCAAATGCAAGGTTGTGAGTGTAAACCCTGGTCCTGCAAAATAAACAAACGAATAAATGCTCCACTTATAAAAACTGTTCCAAGTATAGTAAACTAACTAAAGACCTCACTTAGGGGCCAGGGAGATAGCTCAGTAGAATGAGCGCTTCCCTGGCAAGCACAGGGTCCTGAGTTCAATCCCCAATAACGAAAAAAAATAAAAATAAAAAATAAAGATCTCACTTAAATTTAGGCGCTCTAGGTGTCATTTATTCATTCATTCATTTATTTTGTGGAACTGGGGACTGAACTCAGGGCCTTGCACTTGCCAGGCAAGTGCTTATTCTACTGAGCTATTTCCTCGGCCCTAGGTGTCCTTTAAAGGGGTCTATGGAACAGAGATGAGATCAAAGAAGAAGATGAATGAGATGTATGAGTGACTTATTCACATCTTCCTAGACAAGTCACAACCTGATACAGACGTAAAACATATTTTGGAAGAATTAAAAATTATTACAGTTTGTTTAATACTGCCAATCTCTCTCTAAATTTGAAGATTTTATATAATAGAAAAGCACTAATTCACTTCCCTTGAACCTAGCTTATATATCCCATGGTTTTTTAAAGCATCTAAGGACATGGTACTTTCATGGTGTCCTCTGGTTTTGTACGTGCAGTACCTTCCACTCCTCAAATGACTGGCCGAGCCTTGGTCTGCATGCAGCGCCATCTCTGTGGGTACCGTGTCGGGGTCAAGTGGCTCCTCCTCACTCTGCAGGCACAAGCTATGCTGGAGAGGGGTCACTGTTACCCCTGTTCAGCTGGCCTGGAGCAGAAACGTGGTAAACTGTATGACTGCTTAAGGTCATTTCCCAAGTCTCTCGAGCAGACTGCCACTACTTCCCTCTTCAGAAGCCGGCAGCTAACAACGACCATTCCACTTCCAGCTCATGAGGGAGCAGTTCTTTCCCAGCAGTGCGTCTTTAGATCAGCATGATCTCTCCAATTATGCGCTGATCACTGCCTACAGCTATACAAACAGCATCTCCACTGCTATCTCTTAGTAATGGAGACTCTCGGAGGAGACATCATGCTATTAATTTGGCCTCGGTCATCTTCACTGATATGCCCTCCTTTGGAGCTGCCAGTCTGTCACAAAAACCCCACCCTAATGGAATACATTTGTTCCTTTTCTAGTTTGAATAACACAGGAGAATGATTTTTTAGTTGTCAGTTCTTTCAAAGCCTTTCTTAAAGAAAGAAAATTCTTTTAACTAGGAATAACCAGACACTAGTCTATTACAGCTGCAACAACTCTCAAAAGAGCTGTACAAAAGAAAAATGTGGCTTCCACCTCCAAAAGTCATTAGAGATTTTTTTTTTCCTTATTAAGGCACCCAGAACACATCATGCTGAGCCAAAAGGACTGATTCTCCTCATGGAGTAGAACAGCAATTGGCTGTTACTCATTAAATTCTTACAGCAATGAGCAACGACTTGCTTTCTCACTTTGTTTCTTTTTGAATAGTCGATGTAGTTGATTTTTTTCCCCTCCCTCCCCGCCATGCCTGATCCCTGGCTATGCAGCTGTTAATATGCTGCACACATATGCCTGGCTCCCTAACGACGATGCAGTTAACCTTTCCGTTCACTCCAACTCAGTTCCTATCTTGTTAGTGAGACCTCATTTTTTTCTTTCCTAAGATAATAACTTCATCTAGTATAAAAGCCATACATAAATCTATTGTTTTTCTAAATCCTATTTTTATTTCAAGGGCTTCAGGAGCCATGCATTGTTATGTTCAAATTGAGAAATACGTGTCCACTCATAGTAATTCTAAAAGGTGGGCTTAACTACAGCTACTCTGCAATAGTTATCACTGTGTGTGCTGTGGGGGCTAAGTGCTGGAGCCTATCATGTCACTTCCTTGATGGAACATTAGTAAACGATTGTATTTCCTGCAACTAATGATTTAGGAGTAAAATATTAAAAACTGTATTGAAAGATGCTTTGTCTGCATTCAAAGACACTTCTCTCCCATAACTTGGTGCCATCAACAGTATCCAGTAATTATTTGTATTCCTCAAAGACAGAAAGCTCAAGGGGCTGGCGAGATAGCTCAGCAGTCTAAAGCACCTGCTTAGGCAAGCTTAGGCAACCGCAGGGACCACAGGTGGACCACAGGTGGATCCCCAGCACCACATGCTGCGCCAGCCCCACCTCCAGGGCAGGCTGAGCCAGCCTAACATAAAGTTTAAAAAAAAAGGAAGAAAGTTCATGGGAGGTAGGGACTCTATCAGAATGACTACTGGATCCTAGAATACATTATAGGATCATATAAAGTGAATACATAGGCATTTCTGTTTGCTTTTTTTTTTTTTTTTTGGTGGCACCAGGGGTCAAACTCAGGACCTTGCACTTGCCAGGCAAGCACTTATTCCACTGAGCTATCTCTCCCAGCCCCTATAGGCATTTCTGTTAGTGTTAGAACTATATTCAATACAAAAGTCTAATTTTTCTTTCTTTTGCTTTTGTGCTGGAGACTGAACTTGCATACACTGAGGTACATCCCCAGCCCCAAGTGTCTGATTTTTAATTAGCCATAGTTTTAGACCAACTGGCCTGCCCACAGTGCTCAACAGCTGCAAAATGAGTTTTAACTAGACATTATCCCCACTCAGACAAGCATAGCCATCTCCACTATCCAATGATCGCCATTTCTATCCAAACTCAGCATCCTAATGGGAAGAGAAAAAACAATGCTAAATGTTTGAGCTTCAAGCCTTTTTGATTCAATTCTGAACTTCTTCACTATCCAGCAGCACCTTTGGTGAGTCATTTTTACCACTTGAATCTCACACTAGAGACTAGAGAGAGGAACTGCACTAAAGATCTCCAAGTACCTCCCTGGGTCCAGCACCAAACCGGACACAGCCGTGAATTAGTGAGTGTGCTCGGGAACAGCAGAGTGTTTATCAACACTAGAGGGAGCTACATTCATGTCATGGTTGGGGTAGTGCAAGAAAAAGCATTATCCCATGGAAAACTGCCCTGCCAGAGCGACAGAGTGCAGAATATGTGCACAGCCATGCTGCACAGGCGCTCACAGGTGTTGAGGCCCCTCACATGTAAACACACACACACACACACACACACACATATTCTTTAGCTTCTATTTTAATTCCATGCAAGCTGGGCTTCAGCTATTCCTGAAGATGAATTTTCCTATGCTGATTTCTTTCTTAAAAATAACAAAGCTGGCGAGATAGCTCAGAGACATAAGTTCCTGCCTGGCAAGCACAAGGTCCTGAGTTCAATTCCCAGAACAAAAAATAGAAAATAAAAATCAAAGTAATCTCTGATATCCTTGAAAACTCCCACAGAAGAGATAGCTGTGTGAAATGCTGTACGCTGTAGCACACCGTAGCCTGGGAAAAGTGGCAAGTTAACCAACACTGAACCCCCTCAGCAGTCAAAGTATCACGGATGCAAGGAATCAACATAGCTCTGCCGAGTGGGGGCCAGAAGGCCTGGGAGAATGGCCTCTTGGGCCAGGGAAGGAGTTCACAGCTGAAGAGGGATGTCACTAATGACACTCAGTGGGGTCATGGGTGGCACTGGGCAAGAAAACTGTCAAGGGATGAGATAAGGGAATGGAGGATGAGCTAGGAAGGAAAAAGCATTTCTAAAGCTGCAGCTTGTTCTGACATTGCTAACTTCACCCCAGAAAGAACCATGGCCTTAAAAATGTGTGACCTAAATCATTCTAGAGCAACTAAAATGAAGAATCAGATCCTTTCCCTTGGTATCAGCTGTGTTCGCTTTGCCCAGGGGAACAGTGGCGGCATGTTAACCTGACAGAGAAGGCGTAAGTCATGGACGTTACACAATGTGGTCTGTGGGAGAAAGATAAATGCAATCCTGCAAAATGCGTCTACTTAAATTTCAGAGATTAATGGAACTGAAAAGAGCAATGCCTCAGCATTGCTCAGAAACAGACCACCTACTTTTTGGGACACAGGCTACCTCGGGTAACAAATAGACTATAGAGCAACTTGGGAAAGCCACATCGTGAGTGATGAGAAAAAAGGATTAGGAAAACAGTGCTTTTTCCCCTAAAAGGTTGCAAATTCAAATTCCAGAGGTGAGTAATACTTGCCATGCTAAATGCAGCTTGTTCCTACGCATCCAAGGAGTTGGGACACTGCGCTTCTCCTTAAATCTCCAATTTCTTTTTTTTTTTCTTTCTTTTTTTTTTTTTTTTTTTTTGCAGTACCAGGGACTGAACTCAGCACCTTGTGCTTGCCAGGGAAGCACTTATTCCACTGAGCTATCTCCCTGGCCCTAAATCTCCAATTTCCATACTCCAAAAGTATCAAATCCTAACAAAGAAGACTTCTCTTTTTCACAGCATAAAATTTTTTTTTTAAAACAACTCTATCAATAATCCTCATGAAAAAACCATACTCTACTGCTAAAAATATACTCTACTGTTAAAAGTACAACAACTTGTTTTCCTCTCTCATTGAGGGCATATGCCAAAGGATTTCCAATTTGCTCTCCTTCATACTAACCTTTAAAATGTTTCGGCCATCAAATGATTCTCTTTCCTTGAAAATATACTTGCCGTCCACTGTGTAGAGATTGTACCTGCCTTCAGCTATAAAAATTCCAAAAATAACAGTAGAGAAGCTTAGGTTATTTATCTGTTTGCATTTCCCTGGGTTTCAGTAAGTACACAAGTACAACTAGCAAAAGTTTCATGTGCTACTGGAAAGTGCCATTACGTGGAGGAAAAACAGTGAGCTGTTGATCAAGAGACCTGGCTTCTAGTGCCAGCCCTGCCACCAGCTCATTCAACATAGATCCACTCAATCAACATTCCTATGTACTAATGGAAAGTACTTATTAACTATGTCCCTAGGTATCCTGCACAAATTATATGTTCTTTTTGGACTTCAATTCTCCATTTACAAAGTCAGAGGTCGAGACTGATCTCCAAAGGTTCCTCACTATCTACAAACTAAAAAAAAAAAAATCTGCCTGAAATTAAAAAAAAATTAATGTCTGTCTCTGTCTCTCTATCTCTGTCTCTGTCTCTGTCTCTCTCTCTGTCTCTCTCTCTCTCTAGTGCTGGGGATTAAATCCAAGGCCTTGCACTTACTAAGCAAGCTCGCAATCACTGAGCTACACTGCCAGGCCTGCGTGCATTTTTAAATATGTAAAAACACACAAAAGTTCACACATCAGTTAGTAAAAGCTGCTGGTTTCACTCTTGAGTTGGTTTAAGGGCTCTCCTCAAATGAAAAAGAGTCCTTTTGTTGCGATCAAAAGTATCCTTACAGATATTCTATACTGAAAACCAGCAAATCTCTGACCTTGGCCTAAACAAAGCTGCGCTCCAGCTTTTGAGTTAATTTAGGTTGCCTGTCCCAAGGGATGTCCTTCACAGCAAGAAGAGGCGCATCAAAGGAAAGGGAAATAGAAAAAGAAAAAGTAATACATCATTCCATTCCTTTTCAAGTAAAACTTCAATACAGCGAAGATTACAGGGACAGAAAATTCAAAATAAAAATCACTTAACTTGCACAGTATTTTCTATATCAACCCTTTCTTGTCTCCTGACTTTCAAAAATATTCAAATTCTTTTTCTTTTCTCTTTTTCTATCTCCCTTCCTCTCTTCCCTTCTTTCTCTTTCTTACTTTCTCTCTGTGATACTAAAGGTTGAACCACCAAGGAGGACTTATACCTAGCCCTTTTTATTTTAAGACAGTATTATTTGTACTTGCCCAGGCTGGCCTCAAACTTTTGATCTCCCTGCCTCAGCCTCGCAAGCACCTGGGATTACAGGTGTGCACCATGCCCACCCACAACTGCCATCTTGGAGTATGTTCTTTTAGTCACACAAGTTGGATAGTACCAGGTCAGAAATCAGTCCAGAGTTCTAACAACTCCATATAATTTTAGCTATACACATGGGTAGCTATGGAACTATTTCTCTAGTAAGAAGTATTCTCCTAATCCATCATTCCAATCCTATGTAAGTTTCACATAATGAAAACAAGTTCCCTGTTAAGAAAAAAGGATATAAGGGGCCGGGGAGATAGCTCAGGGGCACAAGTGCCTACCAGGCAAGTGAAAGGTCCTGAGTTTGATCCTTGGTTCCACAAAGAAAAAGAAAAAAAAAAAAAGGATATATGCAGTTTGACAATTAAGAGTAGACCACTGGAGACGTAGTTCAGTGCAAGATGCTGGGTTCAATTTATCTTACCAAAACACAAAGCACTAACAGATCAAAGCGTATATAAGAGGGTCTTTGATGGCCATTCTATTCAAACCACTTGCTAAGCTTCTAGACCCTTGCTCGTACACCCTGCATTGCTCCATGAGTACTTGCCACTGGGGTCTTTCCTGAACAGAGTGTTCATGACTGTAGCATGAAGCTTCACACTATTCCACTCCTTCACTATTAGTCCGGATGCCTGAAAGCGTTCCAGCACTCGATCCACCAGTTCCTGCAACCTGGAAGAAGTGAAATACAGAGACTTCAGTAACTTCCGAATGGCCTGGATGCCAATCCAACAATGCCCTTGAAGCCCCGCTTGGTCCAAACATTGTGAAGCTCTGCAACAGGAACAGAATCTGCAGCCTGCCAGCATGGAATCCCTGTCTTGCTAAGAAGGCCAGAGTGAAGCTGGGCATAATGACACATGCTTGTAATCCCTGCCCAGGAGGCTAAGGCAGGAGAATCATGACTTTGAAGCCAGCCTGGACTACATAGTATGACCCTATCTCCAAAAAACAAGTGACAGGGCTGGCAAGATAGCTCAGCGATATAAAGCGCCTGCTTAGGTAAGCTAACCGCACTTCGATCCCCGGCACCACATGCTTCGTCAGCCCCACCCCCAGGGCAGGCTGAGCTAGCCGTAACATAAATTTTTTAAAAAATAGAAAAACAAGTAACAAGCAAAAATGAATAGTTGCAATACTTATAGTACAGTAAGTGCTAAGGGAACAATCAGCTATACATGCATAGGATGAGGTTTCCACAAAAGGTTTAAACATGTGTCTTGAAAGTAATTAAAGATGTGCAGACAAAACCAAGGAAGGAAGGGCATTTCAAGCAGCAGAAGAAACAGCAAAGATGCCAACGCATGCAAAATCACAGCCTGGGTAGAAACTGTCGACTACTCAACATGGCTACAACACAGGAGACAAGAGGCCGATGGAACTGAGCCAGATATACGAGGCAGTGCTCATATGGCAAGGTGCCACCAGGAGCCTCCGCCGTGCACAGTGCATCTGCTGTCCACTTCTGAGAACTGACCCGTAGAGTACTGCAGGAGAGTCAGAGGGGTAAGGGAGTGGCAGCAGAGGTCAGCTGGGCACGGAGAGAAGGCACTGAGCCACCGTGCCAAGCACTTGGTGTCTGCCGAATCACTTAATCCTCACAGCAATTTTTTTTATCACAGTGAATTATTGCCTCTACTTCACCAATGAGAAAAGTAAGGCACAGAGAAGTTGTGCAGCTCAGCAAACTCAGTGGCAGATCCAAAATTAGACTGTAGGGCCGAGACTGGTATGTAGTGGCTGAGCATGTATGTAGCACGCACAAGGCCGAGTTCAGTCCTCACACCACACATACTCTCTCTGTCTCCCTGCCTGGGGTTTGTCTCTGCCTCTCTTTTCTCTCACATTTTCTTAGGGGTCAGCAGTAAAGCTCAGGTAGAGCCCATACTCAGCACACACAAGGCCCTGGGATAAATCATCAGCACCAAAAGATCTAATAAGCTAATTAAGAATTGAAAATACAATCTACAAATTAGAATGCATGGAGTCTGGTTCCATGGCCACATTCTTCTGGGAAAATGGTGGCGACCCAGACCACAGCAGGGTTACTGAGAACTGAAAGGACGTGAGCTATGTGAGAGCTGGGGGGTGGGGGGAAGGAGGTAGAGAATAGGCTGAGGATGGGGCTCTTAGGCCACCCTCACCATCAATGGCCAGGTGGGCCACTCCCCAAGGCAGAGAGAGCTGGGAGCAATAACTGTTGAATGTGGCTTCTGCATAAAGAGATAGGATATCCAGTCAGACATGTGAGGGAGAGATGGAAATACAAGTTGGATTCTTCAGGGAGCACAGTGGGACAGGGTGCCTGCAGTGCTTTAGATAAGGCGATGGGAATGGTCTGTCTCATAAAGTGAAATCAGAGCGGAGAACTGAGGAAAAATCACCTCAGAGTGAACGGCAGACATCTGCAGCAGGATGTGTGTGATACGGTACGGTGACAAAGTCACTGTGCAGAGCGAAACCTGAGAGAAGCGATGAAGTGGAAGAGGTAGGAAAGGCAGGTGGCGCTAGGCCCTTGGGTCCCTGACAGCACTCTGGCACAGAGGGCGCGAGGGGGTGTGTGCGTCAGTGTTTGCAGCGGAACTACCCATCTGGCTACCTGGCGGAGCACAGGCAGGGTGGGGCAAGAGTGCAGCCGAGAAACTGCTACAAGTACCCCCACCCCCTCAGGGAGGTGGGGAGAAGGGGCAGATTTCCAGGTACACTTGGAGTCAGGGCACCAAGGTGACCCTAAAGAACTTCTGTCCAGGGAACGGAAAGGCCAAATACCACACTCTAGGCCCTGTGAGAAACCCTGCAGAGCAAGGGGCAGCGAGGAAGTGGAAACCAGGCAGAAGCCAAGCTGTAAAGGCTTCAGGGCGGGCAGGGCAGGAAGAAGGAACGAGGGTGTCTAGAAGCAAGAAAGAAGGGGTCCCAGGAAACCACCTACACAGATGCTGTCACACACAAAGGACACAGGCACAAGCCTGCATTTGGTCCCCGATAGAGAGACTGTGCTTCCTTACATAGGTTGGTCTTTCTTTTCTTCCCTTTCCCTTTCCTTTTCCCTCTTTCTTTCTTTCTTTCTTTCTTTCTTTCTTTCTTTCTTTCTTTCTTTCTTTCTTTCTGATTACAAATATAACACATGGCTAGGCATGGTGGTGCATGCCAATGACCCTAGCACTTGGGAGGCTGAGGCAGGAGTATTGCCATGAGTTCAAAGTCAGCTTGGAGTACATAGTGAGACACCATCTTTAAAGACCACACTAAACAAAACAAAACAGAAAACAAAAATAGTCCATTTCCATCATGGAAAAATAAAGACAATGCAGAAAAGCATAGAAAAGGGACAATATAACTTCATAAACAAATGTTTACTTATGAAATCAGAAAAACAACAAATAAGATGTGCTAGTTTAGAGCTGGGCGTGGTGACACACACATAATCCCAGCAGCACTCTGGAAGCTGAGGCCAGCCTCGGCTACATAGCAAGACTCTGTCTCCAAACAAACAAAAACAGACATGTACCAGATTTAAAGATTCTGATTAACCAAAACCATCATCGAATCATAAAATTTTGAAATTTTGAAACACTGCAACATAATTTAAGTCGGGACATAAGCACGTGCTCTAAAATCTGTTACAATCACGACAGATCAGGGCCTCACGTTCTCTTTCCTCTTTCAGGAGAAACATGTGCACAGAGAGGGCGGCTCCTGGGAGCCAAGTGTGAGGAGGCTGCAGACTGACTGACTGAAAGACACAGTGCCTCGCCAGTCTTTCGGGGAGCTTGGATTTCTACCAAACAACTGACTCTGAATTTCGAAGGAACCAGTCTTTTAAAATGTCAGAGTCTAACCTGCTATTTTAGCACAGGGAGAATGGTGCACAGACAGGCTGCACTGCTGCGCAGTGACAGAGGAAGAGGGACCCAGGAGTGCGGCAGCTGTTCCTGCTGCTGTCACCTCACTGCACTCCAGGAAGCCTGGCTCTGTCTCACTCCTTGCCTAGGGCTGCACCTACCCTGATGCCTAATTGACACATCTCGGTTGCCCAGTAAACAGCTGCTGCTGCATGCATGAATGCATGAATCCTCGGGTGACAAAACACTTCAGAGCACTATTAAGAGAAGGCCAGGGTACCTGGACATAATCACATCACATCTTTTTTTTTGCGGGACCAGGGTTCAAACTCACGACCTTGCACTTTCCAGTCAGGCACTTGTGCCACAGAGCTATCTCCCCGGTCCCCTCACATCACATCTTGATGTTATGGATTCTATTTTTTTGTTTTGTTTTGTTTTTGCTTGTCTTTTTTTTGGTGGGACCAGGGTTCAAACTCACGACCTTGCACTTGCCAGGCAGGCACTATGTTATGGATTTTATACATGGCAATACACCACCATATTCTTAAGGTTTTTCTTTTTGTCTGCATTTAGTACAGGGGACATAGGGTCTACTGGGTCTCTCTACGTAGATGAGACTCGTAGTGATTCTCTTGTTTTCAGCCTCCCAAGTGCTGGAATTACAGGCGTACGCCACCGTGCTCAGTCGCAATCTCTGTCTCAGCACACCCTGGAGGTGGGGCCGGCCCGCACACCAGGTATTTAACCCCAGTTGCTGCTCTCTGCCTAAGCCGGAGCTTTAGTCCGCTGAGCTACCAGGTCAGCCTTAAGTTTTTTTCTGTCTGTGGCAATATGCCACTATGTTCTTAAATTTTTTTCTGTCTGTGTTTACTTCATTGATCCTTTTCTGGTTGTCTATTAATAAACCAGAAAGTGCTTTAGTCTTCTTTTCCCCTACAACTAGAGACTGAACACAGGGCCTTCTGAACAGAGCTTTATCCCCAAAACACCCTATACCTCCCACTCCACTTCAATTTTATTTTGAGACACAG
>PVKN010014631.1:0-2500 GCA_004027915.1 Capromys pilorides | reverse complement strand
ACAGGGTCTCCCTATGCAGTTCAGGCTGGCCTTGAGCTCACTTTTTAGCCCAGGCTGGTCTTGAACTGACATTGATCTTCCTGCCTCAGCCTCCCAAGTGCTGAGATTACAGGCGTGCACCACCACACCCAGCTTCCATTAACTTTTATATAATTATTATATGCCTAGAGTTCTTCTTACCATACTACTGCTAAATGTTACTCATTACTCATTCTACTTTATGCTTCTTGCCCCCTTCTGGATTGAATTTATATTTACCTTTTCCTTTCCACTTGTTTGGAACTTATATACTGTCTTCGGACTTACAGTGGACCCCTGACTTATGAACTCAATGCATTTGCAAGGGCTGGTTGTAATTCAAGCTGCTTGTAAATCAAGACTTTTCCTATAAGAAATAATGGAAATACTCAAAATGCAACCCAAACCTCCCAAAGTGCCCTTAGCTATCCTTTTCATAATAAAAAATGGTCATGTAATATGTGTAACTTACCAGAAACACTAGTAATTTTCCTAGTGTATTCACCAAAAAGTTATATCATGTGCCAAGTTTAATAGAAACAGTTTCATACTGTACTCAACATTCAAGTTAACGGCACTGGCCTGCAGGAAGGAGGATGAAATGGACAGTGGTTCCTGTTAGGAGGGAGAGGCCCCTTCCTTAAGAACACCAGGAATCTGGCTCTCTAGTGTCCTCAGCTCCTGCTTCTGGCTCACTAGGTCTCAACCTTTTCAGAACTAAAACTGGTCGAGGTTTTCTGTTTCTGTCTTTTCTTTAACATTGTTTTCCAGTACGACATGGCACTGTCATTAAGGAAGTGAATGCCATGATTGGCTTTTTCTCTAGTTGGTTGGGTCTTCTCCACAGATGTTTATAGCTCTGCCCATTTTTTCAGGATTTCCTTTATTTCAGGGGAATTTTGCAGCACTGATTGTTGATACTGCCTCTCCTCTTCAGAAAGCTCCTCAGAGCTGCCATTCTCTATTGCTCAGCTCGAAGTTGCTGAAGTTCCTCTGTAGACAGCTCCTCTGAGTGTTCCTCCACCAGGTCATCAGCATCACCACTGTCTCTCTGCAAGCCTAAGAACTCTGCTCCAGCAAAAATGTCATCAACCAAGGGGTCAACTGAAACCTCAGCTCCATTACACAGCCTTCAAAGTTTCATGTATAATTTTAGGCCACACTTTCTTCCAGTGTCCTTACAAGAATCATCGATCCAGGATTTCCCAATTAACCCCACACAGGAAAAGATGTTGTAAAGTTCCATTCACAATTCTTTAAATATGTAACTGAGACTACCTGGAAGTACTTCAAGAAAATTCTTTGGTATATAGCTTCTTAAAGTGAGCCACAACCTTCCGGCTCACAGGCTGTAGTAGATTTGTATTAGGTGGAAAGAACTCAACTGAGAGCCATGGGAATTCTTTATCCAATTCTTCTTCCAAATCTCATGGGTAAGCAGGAGCATTTTCCATGATGAGGAGAGCCTAGAATGGTAAACCTTTGTCCACTAGATATTTCTTAATAGGACAGAAAGTCTTCCTGATCCACTCAGAAGTACTCTTGTTACATAGGCTTTTGGGTTATATCACCTCATGACTCCTGGCCTATTCTTCACGACTTCATGTTTTCTGAACATTTTAGGAGTCTCAGAGTGATAAACTAAGAGAGATTTTATCTTGAGGTCACCACTCATATTGGCACATAGCAATAACATTAGTCTATCTTTCATAGGCTTGTAGCATAGCATTTTCTCCTTTCTGAATAATGTACATCTCCCAGGCATTTTCCTCCAGAAAAGGCCAGTTTCATCACTGTTGAAAACTTGATGAGAACTAAAGCCATTTTTCTGTGTCATCATTTTGAAGTGATGTATATAATTTTCTGCAGCCCTTTTATCAGCTATGAGTGATTCACCATGTCTACCTATACTATGAACCCCAGTTCTCACTTTAAAATTGAGAAACCACCCCTTACTGACAGAAAATTTTCATGATTATCACTTGTTGTAATCGATATTATCATATCCTTACGAGAAATATATTTATAGCCTAGCTTTTTCACAGATTACACTCAGGCTATAAGCTGCTATCTATCTCCCTTTTTGTTACCCACACTAATAGCCTTTCTACCCTGTCTAACACTGTTGATCATGACTTACTAATATGAGTAACACCTTTAACAATACTAGTTTCCTTATACAAATCTTTTCTCTCTAAGAATATTTGAATAGTGGATTTCGACATGCTGTAAATATTACCAAGATTGGTCACATGACTACTACTCATTTCTCCACAATTTTTTCCTTCTTTTCAATTATGATTGCTTTCCCTTCCCTTCCTTCCTTAGCTTCTTTTCTAGCTTTTTTTCTTTTTTAGACTTTTTGATAGCAGTAATTGTACCAATTATGTAAAACACTGACCAAAATCACACCCACAAACATGAGCACCTGGGCTCACACTGATGTTTATGCACACTTGGGTACATTTTTATGTCATCACAA
>PVKN010014630.1:0-19034 GCA_004027915.1 Capromys pilorides | reverse complement strand
TATTTCAGAATTTATGGACTTTGTGTATTTTTGATAGTTCGCTTATATGTCTTATAGTTGCAAAAGTTGTATCTTCTTTTGGGGCTTGGTGGAATCCAATAGGCTAGGTATGAAACTAGGGGTCCTGGTTCTCTGTTTTCTATAAACTGTACCCCTGATAATATGCATTTACTGGAAATTATCTACCAAAGTGATTGTTGCCTTTGAAAGAGATCCCAATAGAATAGGTATACACATCTATTCTACTGCTGCCTTTGACTAAAATGTAATTGGAATTCTGCTTAGTTTGTTTTTAGTACTAGTATTACAAGCCACACATTTAAAAATTTAGTTCTATTGCTTTATGGTCATTTTGGGTGAAAAGGTAGTTTTTACTTTACTAACTCACTTGAACTGTGGGTTCCATTTAGCTATTCTTAGTTATCGAAGTCTTTTTTAAAGAAAATATTTTCTAGGCTGGGGAGATAGCTGGGCAGTCTACACACCTGCCTGGCAAGGGCAAGGACCTGAGTTTGATCCCTAGGTGTGCCATGCTGGCCCCAAAATCGGGTGTGGTGGTGCACACCTGTAATCTCAGCTCTGGGCAGGCTGACACAGCAGGATCACTACGAGTCCGGGCTGTGTAGTGAGACCCTGTACCAAATAAATAACAACAAAAAAGAGAAAGCATTGTCTCACTACTTATGAGAGATGAAGGGACTTGCACGCAGTGGTAAGGGATGGAGGGAAGAGAGATAAAGGAAGGGGATGGAAAGACACTTAAGATGATTCTGTACATGTACCAATTCCTCATGACGAATGTGACTATTACATATCATAAACATGTAGTAATACAAATAAAAATTAAGAAAAAAGAATTCTCCTATTTTTTTTGTGCATCAGCACGTGCCATTGTTCAAGTAAACATGTGGACACATAAGAGGTTGCTCTCATGATCATGTGTATGTTAAAGCATAACTGTACTGTTCTGGGGTTCTGCATAACCTTTCCAGGGAGACTTCCCAGGTTCTTGGGGTCCTGAACAAACTGGACAAGATGCATGAAAAAGGCAGCAAAGTTTTACATTTATTAAAGGTAGGGAAAGCAGTCCGTTCCTGCAGAGTGAGAGCATGCTCCTGAGAGCGTTCACGGGGCCGCGAGACTCATGGCAGGAGTCTTTTCTTCCGCTCTTCAGGCTGATGTCAGATCCAGGTTGTCCTATCAAAAACCGGCTTGATTTTTGATGCAAGGTAGTTGATGACAACACTTTCTGGTCGGCACCAGGTGCCAGGCTCAGGAACTGTTCTCTTGCACGTGTCCTGCGTCATGCTTACTCGCCCAGCCAGTCGACCATGCCCTAAGCTCGGTGTTATAGTTTATGTCCAGTTGGCCTCCCAAAGCCTCATGCAATCATGAGGTGGGGACTTCTAGAGTTTGAGACTTGACTCATGATCCACTGGGATTATGTGTTTTAGTACTGATGGGACTATGGGTCTGAGTACTGTTGGGATTATTGATGTGGTCTAAGGTGGATAGG
Source organism: Capromys pilorides (assembly GCA_004027915.1). Classification (NCBI taxonomy): domain Eukaryota; kingdom Metazoa; phylum Chordata; class Mammalia; order Rodentia; family Capromyidae; genus Capromys; species Capromys pilorides. The sequence goes on along the minus strand of PVKN010014630.1, from coordinate 17,518 downwards.
CTAAGGCAGAGAGCCTGAACGTAATATAAAGAAAGACAGAGAGACAGACAGTCGCTGTTGCTGTGCTGCCCTGGTTGGTCTGTTGCCTCTGCTGTGATTGTTGCTGTTCTGCCACCATGAACTGGATGCTCTCTGCCCTGTTCCACTCAGCCTTGGGCCAGCTGAGTATGGACTGAAACCTCCAGTAACTGTGAACTGAATAAACCTTTCCTTCCTTCATTTTGAGCGTCAGGTATTTGTCCCAGCAATGGGAGAAGAGTAACTAAGACACTTGCCTATTACTCTGAATGATGAGGTGTGAGTGACTGGTCACCACAAGGGATGTCAAGGCCAGGAAGCAAGCACAGTGGGTGGAGTGGCTATCTTTGGTTACTACAAGAACTGGTTTTATGGGAGGATGACACAGAAGGAAAAGAGGGAAGGAGAAGCCCCTTAGGGTGAAGTCTATCTGTGGTATCCCTTTGGGGGTTCATCGTCATAGCTGCAAATATGTGCTTGGGGATAGTGTCCCTGTCAGAACTTAGTAAAATTGGTTGAATGACTTGAATGATGGAGCTATTTTGTGCTACAGGAAAATTGACTAAAAGAACCATTTTAATAAATGCTATTTGTTTTGCATATATGAAAGAAATGAATAAGCATAACATCTGACTGGAAAAAAAATAAGCATGGTTCCACCTTTTCAGCTGAGATTACTTCTCAGAAATCCTCTAGCTACATAAATGAGTAGTTAATAAAAATGCTGACCACTTGGGAGAGTGTGAACTCTTTGAACTTAGGAGGAAAAGCTTCATATTTAGGAAATGCTTCTGATTATTAAAACAAAAGCATTTCTTTCCCTACTATCTTTAGATAGTATTGTACCAGCTAGTATGGGTTTTTGATGGAGAAGAAATGGAAATTAAAATTAAAACAAAAATCCACAGGAAACAAAAGCTTAAATTACAAGTGAGAGGGGAAGGTGGGAAAGGACTCTGCTTAGGGGGAACTCTGGTGCTAGGAGGGTTCAGACTGCCCCTCCCAAAAGGCTGGGGGCCGGCCTTGCAGGATTAGCTGGTGTGTTAGGGACCCAAGTGGTCACATTCTCAGTCCTAATGCCATAGTTGTGGCATCTGTGTGGCCGACCCACAGTTGCGTTTCCAGGAAAAGATGGTTTTTGTCTGAGTGGTTCTCAGTTACGTGTCAGTTTGGTTAGCATTTGGCTTTTCCTGGAACCCAGGTTATCATAGGTTAGGAAATGACTCCAGGCTTTGGGTATAGCTGAATATCACTGTAGACCTCTTACCTTGGTGTCTTTTGTCTTAAGCGGGGAGAGACTGGGCTGAACAGCTCTGTCCAGTCAGCTCCTAGACAGATACTGCCTAAATGGTCAACATAACCCTATGCAGAACGGAGAGGAGATTTCACCCAAGATTTGTAGTAATGAAAGCTATGAAACGAAGGGTCCAGGTTTGCTCTGCTTGGAGCCATTCACTGAGCACTGTAGAGATTAGTGAAGAGTCATGCTCATAGTGAGAATGGGCATGACGATGAACACTTGGGACAGTTCAGGACATCGAGGCTGCCATGACAGCGCTGAAAGACCTCATGAAAGAGGTCTTATAGAACCATTTCAGAATGTGGCAAGAATGGTGGGTGGGCATGGGAGGAGTATTTCAAGGGGATTAGTGATGACATGTCTTTTACTGTATTAACTATTTACTATATTTTTAATTGCACATATAGTTCTGTATTCACATATAAGAAATAAGAGGGGCCGAGTCAGAGAGAGAGAGGAGAGAGAGAGAGAGAGAGAGAGAGAGAGAGAGAGAGAAACTGCATTTTATTTCTCTCTCAAAGGTAACATTTTACAAAATAATGGTACAACATCGCAACCAGGATGTTGACATAGATACAATCCACCTGATTTTATTCAGATTTCTCCAGCTTTATTGTTTTATTTGTTTATTTATTTTTTTGTGTGTGCAGGGTCTCACTGTGCAGCTCTGGCTCACAGTGATCCTCCTGTTTCCTGCCTCCCAAGTGCTGGGATTACAGGCGCGTGCCACCTCTCCCGGACTCTCCCCAGCTTTAGCTTTGTTGTATTAACTTGTGGTTATGTGTATACCTAGCTTCAATATTTTTAAAACTATGTTAAAGTATATAATTTAATGGTTTTCTGGGTAGTCTTGCTACCTGCATTTTGTTATCTAATTTAATGATCTAATTTTAGCTCTATGCAGTTTTAGCCATGTGTAACTTCATGTACATCCCCCTGCGGTCAAGATACCAAGCATTCCCACTGTGGCTTTGCCTTTTTATAGCTACATAGATCTCTCTTCCTCCACTTTCCATCCCTAACTCCTGGCCACCACTGATCTCTACAGCACTTTTGTTATCTTTTAGCTCTAAAGAATCTGAAAAAAAAAAAAAATCATTGAAGCTCTGGTTTTGTGGTTCTCAGGTACATAGGTATTTGGGAACTCTAACCAGTTTTTTTTTTTTTTTTTTAATTTTAGGGAAGGGTCTACAGGGTGTTCAGGGTCTCGCTACTAGATGGGATTCATAAGGATCCGCCTGTTTACAGCCTCCCAAGAGCTGGGGATTACAGGCATGCGCCACCACGCCCAGTCTCAACAGCTGTCTCAGTGTGCCCCGGGAGTGAGGCTGGCATGGTAGGCCTGGAGATCCACTGAGCTATTTAGCTGGCCCTTAAACAGTGGGCCTTAGGGGAATATTTTAATGGAAGCATTTGCTTTACTGTGGGTCTACTTACTCAGATTTCTTTGCTTTCGATGTTTCCCAGCCGACTTCTGCTGGTGCTGTAAATCTCCCTTCCAGGTTGTGGGGACTGAGCGGAGACAGTGTGAAGAAGCAAAGAGATCTAAGTCTACTGCCTGGGGAAGCAGCTCGTGGGGTTAGATTTTGTGGTCTTCCTAGGTATTTGCAAGGCACCGTGAATAATTCCCATCGCGTAAGTGGCTGGCTTCCTGCCTCCTCCTCCCCCTCTTCTTTGGACTCCTCTTCTTCCTTCAGGATGGTACTGGGGATTAAATCAAGGGAGTTCATACTGAGCTACTTCTCCAGCTCTTTTTATTTTGAGATAGAGTCTTGTGGATTTGTGCAGGCCGGGCTCAAAATTCCAGTCCTCTTGCCTTGGGTTCCCAGAGGGCTGAGACTCTTCTTCCTTCTTCAAAAAAATTGTACGATTAGCTTTTGACTTGTCTATATACTCTATGTAGATCTAAGAAGTCAGGGGCTATCCCTTAATAGGTAATACAGTGCTTACAACTTAGTGTTCCTAACAGTTGTGTTGTGGTTTACATCTAGATATCTCCAAAAAGCCACATGTGGTCATAGGGGGGACTTTGGAGGGTGAGTGGATTGTAGGGTGCTGGACACAGCTTGCTCTTAGGAGGTGAGGCCTCTTTAGAGGAGGGCCACTGGGCTCCTGACCTATATGCATGTGTGTCCCTCCCTGGCTCCTCCCTTCTCCCTCTCTGCATCCTGCCTGCCGTGATGTGAGCTGCTTTCCCCTTCTCTGGGCCATCTGCTATGCTGCTTCCATGTTTAAGTCGCTGAACAAAGACTGAAACTTCTGAACTGTGAGCCAACATAGTCCGTTGTGGGTGTTGGATATTTTCCCTAGCAATGAAGAAAGTGACTATGACAGATTTCAACAATGTTATGCAGCATTTCTGAGTCCCAGCAGCCATGAGGCTAATTATATTTTACGGTTCCATCACTAAAGTCCTCCCTAGATTCTGTAAAGTATGTATCACTGTACTGATTTCATAGGCAAGAAAAGTAGAGCTTTTCTTGGGATTAAACTCTTCGCAAGTTATGTGGTGAGCCAGGAAGTGAATTAGATTTTGCTGATTTCGTTAGTAATACCATTCATATGCATTGTGTATGAAATACTTTTTTTTTGGAAAGCAAAGCCACAAACATGTCCCTAGCTATCTGAGACTGTTCTTAACAGCGACTACTGTTTCTGTTAGCTAAAGCACAGCGCAATTCGTTAGCAATTTAAAATTCTGGAAATATTTTGTTAGAAATCATTCTATTTATTTATTTTTATTTTTAAAAATAAATTTTATTTATTTATTTAATATTATGGCTGGCTCAGCCTGCCCTGAGGGTGGGGCTGGCACAGCATGTGGTGCCAGGGATCGAACTGTTATCCCTGCGGTTGCCTAAGCTTGCCTAAGCAGGTGCTTTAGATCTCTGAGCTATCTCACCGGCCCCTAGAGCAGAGCTTTAGAACATCTGAGACCATTTCCAAGGAATATATATTTAAAATACAAATATGAGTCAATGGGAAAATTAGTGACTTGACAAATTTGCTCAGAGTTGTGCATTAGCCTTGCACAAAACAAGTTTTTTCTGTGTCAAAGTACAAATACTATGCCGTTAACAAATTAAAGAAAACTTGCATACAGTTCCATATGTGGCCACTAGGGGGTGCTCTTGCAAGGCAAACGGCCTTCTCTACACTGGGTTTTGCTGGTGAAGTGGTCACTAAGTTGCTTCTCTCATTTAGTAGTGAAATGTTTCACCTGTTACATTTGAGAAACGGAGAAAAAAATCCATGCAGACACTCCAGAAGAATCATTCCAAGGACCCATCTTGAAACCCCTAGGAAGTTAGGGATTAATAAGGGGGCACCATTTTTTTGGAGTGAACCCCAAACACAAGAAATCATCAGGTACTTTGGTGAAGTGGGTGGAACTGAATTGCATTTTGAATATTTAAGCTCATCATGCATAGACATATCATATATATGATATATTTATTATTATTACTATTATCATTATTTTGTTGTGTTTTCCCTCATTGCTAGTTTGTGCCCCCATATTCCATGAATGCTGTGGGGTAGAATAGGAGCAAGACACAGTGGAAGGGAGACCATTTCAGCCATCTGGGACTGCAGCCCGGGGAGCTCTAGTGTCACCTACATGCAGCAATGCCACTTCCCTATTTTGGGAGTAGTTTTGTGCTATGTACTGAAGAGGGCTATGTAAGTTCAGGGAACCCAAGTCCTTGCCCAGCTCTCCAGGCTGGGATCTCAGGGAGCTGTGGGGGAGGCAATGAGGGGGCGACCTCTCAGATGAGGGGGGCAACTGCTTCTACTTCCTTCTCTTTCCATTGGCCAACCATGGCCTCTTCTCTCTCACACTCCGCTACTCTGCTACCTCTGCACGAGTCTCAGGTGTTGCCTTCCATGGGGGCAAGGGCTGGACTTTGGTTTTTAGTGTCTGTGAAACAGTCTTTTATTAAAAGAACAGGTGCTGTTTATGGACTACCTTTGTGCAAATGACATCCATTATACAAAGATACAAGGCTCGGGTCGTGCACAATTTTGGGCACGGAGGTGTGAAGTGGGGACATTGCCATTTGGGTTGAGGATGTCAGGGAGGCTTTATTTTTTTTTTTATATTTTTTATTTTTAATAAGAAATAACAATATGATAGTTTCAAAACATGTTAGTAGTGCATTCATAATAATTGACACATTGAATATTGTTGTCTTCATGGTAGTTATACAGAGCACAGGGTGTAGATATGATAAATTTTCTAATCCATATTAGTAGGGGAGGAAAAAAAGAAAAAAAAAATATTTCTTCTCTTTGTACAAAAAGGGAGTAGTTGTATACATAGTCCACTGTTCCATAATTGCAGTGGGTTACCAGTGAAACTGGCAATGTTGGAGGCTGTTGGTATAAGCCTCTTACTCAAGGAGGCTTTAGAAAGAACAAGAAATGGGGTCTCTAGGTTTGCAAACTGAGGTCTTCTCTCCCTACTCTCTGGGAAGGTGGATTTTGATTTTTATTAACGCTGAAAGGAAAAATTTTAAATTCTAAAGATGTAGAAGAAGATGTAGTAAACTACCTCTCAACCTCTGTAATAACACTGCTTTGGTAGGATCTCATTTAGTATGAGAGAGATTCTGGGAAATCTTATAGTTCTAGCTACTTTTTTTTTTTTAAAAAAAATTGATGCAAGGTCTTGCTAGTTTGAACTTCTAGCGATCCTCTGTCAGCCTCCACAGTGCTGGGGTTAGAAGTGTTTCCCACCACGCCTGGTTCTGGGGCCTACAAGGAATGCATACCGGGGGCCAAACTCGGGACCTTGTGCTTGCCAGGCAGATGCTTATGCGGCTGAGCTATCATCCCAGCCCAGTCCTAGCTAATTTGACTCTTGAAAAATTTGTCTTGATTTCAGGAGAACATAATCTATTGCTTCTTCACCTTCTTGTCACACACTATGTAGTCTGCTAAGACTTTTTTTTTTTTTTTTAAATGTATTTGGTTGTTCCAGGGTCTCACTACGCAACTTGGACTCCTAGTGATCCTCCTGCTTTCAGCCTCCTTCCTTACTAAGCGGGAGACCAGAACCTGGATGCGACTCTCTGATTTATCTTCCTTATTTTTATTATCCCTCATTCGCACAGGTTAGTTGATCCGAAAAGCTTGCTGTCAGAGAACAAGTGTCTGAGAGAAATACAAGGCCAGGGCGTTAAGTGCGGCGCCAGAAGAGAAAAATCTTCGGGACTTGGAGGGGGCGGGAGGAGGGGAGGGCGGTCTTTGGAAGAAGAAACGCTCAGGAATGAACCTGCACAAAGGCCGCCGGCCTGGAGCATGGAGAAGGCAAAGCAAATTTGACTTGGAGATAAACGGGGCTGGAAGACAAGCCCTGTCTGTCCCCCACGCTGCCTGAGGGAGGATGGCTCAGTCCCAGGGGTGCTGGACCAGATTCTGGGCAGTGCTGGGCAGGTGCTCCGGCTGCATAGTCCGTGTCCCCTAAAAGTCATGCTCATTTTGATCTCGCCCTGGAGCCCCAGCTCTAACAGTACCCATGGGCACTTCTGGGTGTTCTGTGTCTGCAGTGCGCATGCGCCAGCCCCTCCCCCACGCCGGCCTTGGGGCGCCCTGCCCACGCCTGTCCAGTCTCCAGCTGGAGTCCTTTCACGGTGATTTCCTCCAGTGAGCCAGGGCTCCATGCACGAGGTTATTTTTCTTTTGCAGTTCTCCCTCCTTGCTCTGTTACTCATTTGGTCCTGGGGTTCTTGGCCGGGCAAGACCTCTCCTGGGAGGTAAAGGAGAGTTTAATTAGAAAAGGACCTCTTGCCTGGGGTGGCGATTATCATATTTTATCGAGGGGCACAGTGTCGACCCCGGCTTGCTCCCGTTTTCAGCGCTTTGCCGGAGGAGAAGCTGGTCATCAAATCCCTGCTGCCAGCAGAGGCCTCGTTACTGCTGCTCCGCGGTTTGAAGTGGAGAAGCCGCTCTCGCCCCACCTCTGTCCCTTCAGCTCAACTAAGTGGCTCTGAGAAAGGCTTTGCGCTGAAGCTTTGAGACCACTCCTCGGCTCTTCGGGTCAGATCAAGGAGAGAGCTGTTAGCGGGGCTTTTATTAGCACTGCAATGGCCCTGGAAGCTCATCCTGCACGAGGTCCCCGAGGTCGCAGCTGCTGAAGCGCGCAGGCCCCTGATGCATTGGAGTTAGCTAAGGCTAGATGTCTTCAGGAGACGCAGCTTACGGGTTCCCAGGGAGAGTCAGGCTGAGCACGGGAGGAGCACGAGGTCTAAGGGCAGGAAACAGGATGCACAAGCCCTGCCTCCCTCTCCCGCTGTGACTGGGAGGCCCTGTGGTTGGGCTTTGTCTTTGTCTTCTTTTCTAAAGGCCACGCACACAATGGTGGCAAAGGCAACCCCCTGGCTGCCTCTTGGCCCAAGCTACACTCTTCCAAGCTAGCGTAACTTTTGCAGATGCGTTTTCCCTGCCCCTGCGGTAGGACAGGGATCAAGAGGGTCAGGGCGCCTGAGGGAGGACCAGGGACCACCGAGGCAGGATCTTTCTCTCCCATGCACCGCAGTCCAGTTCTGTAGCGAATCTCCATTTCTGCACTGTAACGGCTGCACCCCGTCCTGTGTTACCTGAGCAGAGTGCTTCCAGGAAAAGCAAGGTGGGAACAAGGTGTGGCAGATGCCTGCGGTCCTAGCGCTCTGGAGGATGAGGCAGGAGGATCACAAGTTTGAGCCTAGCTGGGTCAATTAGTGACTGAGTGAGACTGTGCCTCAAAATAAAAAAGAAAAAGAGCTTACATGTATTGAGAGAGAGAGAGAGAGAGAGAGAGAGAGAGAGAGAGAGAGAGAGAAAGAGAGAGAGAATTCATTCAAAAGTTTTGTATATCTAGAAATCAGGACAAGATCTCCAACTTTAAAAAGTTCACATTTTCTGTTACCACGTGCTGTAGCTAGGATCTGCTCTTTAGAGACAGTATGGGATGTTTTCTTTTTTTAAAAATTTTATTTATTTATTTGTTTGCTTGTTGTGTTTGTTTGTTTCTTTCTTTATTTATTTTGTGGCTGGCTCAGCCTGCCCTGGTGGTGGTGCTGGCGCAGCATGTGGTGCTGGGGATCGAACTGAAGTCCCCGCAGTTGCCTGAGCCCTCCTAAGCAGGCGCTTTAGACCACTGAACCATCTCGCCGGCCCCAGTATGGGATGTTTTCTGAAGAGCTCTCCTGGACCAAAGTAACCTCTCTGCTTACCTTCCTTCACATTATAGGATCTTCCATTAGGGGAAGGAAATTATTTACTCCAGGGCCCTGTCTTAGTTGCTTTTCTCATTGCTGAGACAAAATACACAACATCCCCAGCTGAAGGAGGCGGGGTTTATTCAGCCCACAGTGTGTGGAGGGTCCAGTCGGCAGCTGGCTGGCTCCAAGGCAGGGCAGCGTGGCACGGGATGTGGAGGCTCGTGGCTTGCCAGGAAGATGGCAGTGAGCAGCCTGGGAGAGCAGCAGCAACCGAGTCTGCCTTTGGGTTCCATCCAGGCTGCCCAGCCTTTGTCTGGTGCCACCTGCACCCCAATGGGGCGTCCTTACTCCCTGCGTTGTCCTCTTAATCCCAGCAAAGGGCACACTTAATCACACACCTTAGGCCCAGTCACCTCTGAGAAACCCAGCCTATGACCACATGAGGCTTTGAGGAGACATCCAAATACAAGCCGTGCAACAGACCCTTTTTGGAAAAGCTTGACACATTTGAGAGATAAAAGGCATGGAACCAGGGCTGGTGAGATAGCTCAGCAGACCAAGAGCCTGCTTAGGCAAGCACAGGGATCTGAGTTCCAGGCCTGGCACCACATGCTGCCCTGGCCTTGTCACTGGGCATGCTGAGCCAGCCACTGAGTCTGGGCGTGGTGTTGCATGCCTGTAATCCCGGTTCTGGGGAGGCTGGGAACAGGAGGATCACCATGAGTCCGAGTTGGTACAGTGAGACCCTGTACCAAATGCATAAATTAAAAAAAAAAAAAAAAAGGCATTCAGCCATTGGTATTCATTACCACTTTAGCTTGAATTGGTTTGGCTAATGGCTTTCTGGTAGTAGCTAGCCAAGGACTTACAGGGCAAGGAGAGCATTGCGGGTGGGCGGTGCAAGTATTGGAGGGCGGTAGTAGCTGAGGGGGGTCCTGGTGCCTGTGTTGGGGGGTGGGATGCTCTGAGGGTGGTTTCCTCATCACTAGTTCTGTGTCCTCCCCACCCCACAGAGGATCACCAGCACTGACCATCTCACGTTCACGATGCCAGCTAATTACTATTTTTTAAATGTTACATGTGGCGCAGTTCCTGTCTGCAGCACGTAGCGGCTCCGCTCGCCGTGGGGAGTGGTCCACATGCGTGACACCTGCGCACACCTAGTCATGAGCCACACGGCCCTGTGCCCCTGGGCTGGTGCCTTACTTACTTCAGGTAATTCATTCAGTAATTTGGGGCCTAAGCTTTGATGCCTCTTTCCTTGCCAAAACTATTATTTAAATTTAAACTATTAAACTATTATTTAAATGTTACCCACATCATAACCCAGGAGCCTGCAGAACTAATCTGACCTCTATTTTATTCATTTCATTTTATTTTTTAAGTGTATTTAGTATGGGGTCTACAGGGTCTGATCTACAGATTAGACTTGTAGGGATCCTTCCTGTTTTTCAGCCTCCCAAGTGCTGGGGTTACAGGCGCCAGAACGCCACCACTCCCAGTCTCAATCGCTGCCTCAGTGTACTGGGGGTGGGGGGCCAGTAGGGCAGTCCAGGGATCGAATCCTTGGCCTCTGCATCTGCCTAAGCAGGTATTTTAATCCGCTGAGCTATCTGGCCAGCCCTGACCTCTATTTTATAAAGAAGTTCTCTCTCTCTTTCTTTCTTTCTTTCTTTCTTTCTTTCTTTCTTTCTTTCTTTCTTTCTTTCTTTCTTTCTTTCTGTTACAGCTCCACTTGCATGGTGTCACATGGCCTTACCATTGTGTTTAAGTTAGAAAGGCAGAGCTGAGCAGTTGCAAGAGAGACTCAGATGCTCCTAAGCCTAAAATACTTAGTACCCGGCTCTGTGGGAAAGGCAGACTGGCCCATTTGCCCGTCCCTATCCAGTGGTGGAGCTCTGTGCCCCGGACCAGGTCAGAGAACCTCTTGACTTCGGCTTCTCCCTCGGTTCTTCCTCGCAGGCTCCTTCGATCACCCACTACTGATAAGAAATGAAAAAGGCAACCAAGAAAAGGGAATTGGTAATTGCTTTTTTATAAACAAATGTAAAAAAAAAAAAAAATCCCCTAGGAGTATTTCTGACATTTCACAAACAAATAAACAAGCAAAGAAACAAAAAATGTTGGTGGTTCCTGATTTGCATGCGGCTTTATGTGGTTCAGAAAGCCCATCTGCAATCCATTTGAGTTAAAGACCCATTTGTCACTGCTGTCAGGGTGGTAAAATATATTTGAAACCTTTTAGCTTTAAGGAAAATAGAAGGCTTCACTGCACTTGACATTGAGCTGAGACTTTGCCACTCTGAGAAATGTCAATTCTGGGAGAGACTTGTCAAAATGAGAGCTGGACAAAATAATTATCCTTGAAAAAGGATTTTGCTTTCTGCTTAAATAGGAAGCCATTTTCCTGAAAGCCTGTAGGTTCCTCAAACAAGGAGAAGGTGTGGAGTTTTGGGGTCACCTTTCCCGGCAGCCTGCCCTGAAGGTGGGTCTGAAGGTGGGTCTGGCGCAGCATGTGGTGCTGGGAATTGAACTGTGGTCCCTGCGGTTGCCTAAGCTTGCCTAAGCAGGCGCTTTAGACCGCTGAGCCATCTTGATGGCCCCTGTGAGCACTTCTAGAATGAGGATTCTATTTACTTATTTATGTAGGAAAAAATTGTAAGTGCCCTAAAAAGACCCTTCACTTTCTTAGCAAAGTAAAACAAAACTTAGGAGTATTTTAGCTGGCTGTGGTGGTGCACGCCAGTGACCACAGCACTTGGGAGGCTGAGGCAGGAAGATTGCCATATATCTGAGGCCAGCCTGGGCTACAAAGTGAGTTCAAAGCCAGTGTGAACTGCATAGTGAAACCCTCTTAAGAAAAAGAAAAAAAGAGTATTTTGAATTTCAGGGTCACTTTTGAGAAAGTGTATCTGGTATTTTGAGTTCCTTAAATTGGAGCTGCTGCCTTCCCCAGGGCACTCTCACCGTGATCCAGTTTCAGCCCTTTTTATATTTTAACATTTTGAAATAGGATCTGGCAAAGTCACTAAGTTGCCTGGCTGGGTTCTTCCTCTTGTGATTCTCCTGCCTCAGCCTCGCAGAGCGCTGAGGTTATGTCAGGCGCCACTGTGCCCCAGAGCCCTTTGGCTGGTCTGTGTTGTGAGGAGCAGGAAACCTGGCCCCTGGTCTCCTCATGCAGCATCCCTTGGGTGCCTTCCTCCCGGAGGAACACAGTTGTCCCAGGTACCTGCGTAAGAAGAGATGCGTCCCTTTCCCCCCTTACTTCCCTGGACAGAGGAGAGCTCGCTTTGGGTCGAGATCTCTTCAGCCTTTCTGCCTCATTAATGAAGGAAAGGTCATAGTGAGGTCCACTGAAGACCACGAGATAGTTACAGCGCAGTGGGGTGACGTAGGAGGCCCTGGAAGACAGCCTTGCTGGGCAAGACGGGACTGTTGTGCCGCCTGATGTCCCAAGGGTCAGGGTGGTGGTGGCTAGCTGGGCTGTGCAGGCGCAAATGCGAATCTGGCGAGGCCTGGAGTAAACTTGCTCTCAATTTACCGGGAATCTCAAGCTTGAGCCTCCACAGGCTCATTTCAGGCAGCTATCACGTTATTGTATTACCGCTTCTCTAACGTCCCATGTCATTTTCTTTTCCCACTTGCTCCCATCCACCCACTCTTTTTGAAGCGAATTTTCTACACATATGGCAGAGGTGGAGAGAACAGAAAATTCAGAAAATCCAGAAAAGAAGGGTGGGGGGAATGTTGGACCAGAACTTAAATGCTGGTGATGATAAAAAGCCTTGCATGGAAAGGAAAAGAAAAAGAAGAGCAGCTGGGCGCCGTGGTGCAAACCTGTAATCCCAGCACCAGGAGGCTGAGGCATGAGGATTGCTGTGAGTTTGAGGCCATCCTGGGCTACCTAGTAAGTTCAAAGCCTCCCTGAACTACACAGTGAGATCCTATCTTAAAAAAGGAAAACATAAAATAAAAAGAAGAGCCATGTACAATGGCTTACATGTGTGATCCTGGCCTGCCGGGCAGCTGAGGCAGGAGGCTTGCAAGTTTGAGCTCAGCCTTGGGAGTGTCTCAAAAATATAAAACAATTATCAGAAGGAGCTGGAGGCATAGCTCATTGAGAAGGCCCTGGGTTTAGTCCTCAGTAGCAGAGGAAAAAAAAAAAAAAAAAAACAAACAACAGGAGAAGGAGAAAGAAAAGTCAACCACAAAGAGCTTACCATTGTCATTTTAAGAAGTAAAAGAAACAGTAGCCTCCCATGTAGTGGAGCCCGAGGGCTCTATGTCCATGCTAAGATGCTTCTACAGAGTGGGTTGTTGAGGGCCTGCGGAATAGTCAGGAGACACCAGAAAGGGGCTATTTTTATAGAACATCATATTTCCCTGTATAAGTTTTTATGTGGAAAGAGCTGCTTTGGAGAGCTGAAAGGGGATAAGGACACAGGTGTGTGTGTGTGTGTGTGTGTGTGTGTGTGTGTGTGTGCATGCGCATGGGCGCATGTGGGGCATATGTGTTTGTATGTGTGTGTGTAGGGTGTGTGTGTGCACGTGGGGTGTGTGTGTTTATGCGGTCATGAGTCGTGTCTCCGGAGCAGAGGACGGAGGCAGAAGAGAGGAGGTAGTGGTGACTCCGAGATGGAAGAATATGGCGTGAGAAGAACAGGTGTGGGTCAGGTCTTTGTTTCAACTACCTTTCCCTGTGTAATCTCTCCGGCCTCCATCATTTCTCCTGGTAAGGGAGACTGATAATAAATACCCACCTCGCCTGTGATATTGTAGAGATTTAATGAGCAAAGACACATTGTTTTAAAGCATCACAGATCTGACAACCAATGCACGCAGGTGCATTTCCTCCTGGCACACTCTCCCTCTGTCTGTGTCCCCTTGGCAGGCTGGCTCAGATCACATTCATGTCACAGACCAAGCTCAGCTTTTGGTTGGATACATACAGAGCAAATGCTCCTTATTTAGCAGGGACGCATGAAAACGGATTGGCCCAGCCCAGAACAAACCTTGTGCGTGCAACTAGAGCTGGGGGAAGGGATTATTAGTCACCTACAGGAGAGCAGAAAGCAAAGCTGGGGCCAGCAGGCTACGGCTGAGTTGAGGTGTGTGTTTAGCACCTGTCAAGATCCAGTTGGGTTTGCTTGTCAACGCCCCTGTGGCTATGAGCGACAGGCGACAGGCGACAGGTGAGGGCAGGTCTTTAGTGAGGCCCATGAGTGGGAGGGGAAGGGACACTGTGCCCCAGGGACTGCAGGGTCACCCAGGACTACACCCACTTGCCTAAGGGATGAATCCATAATTCGCTCTCCTTGGGGTTTACAGGGAAGGTGACTGCTGGAGGCTGTTCATGATTTTCATCACAGATGGAGACAATACTAATTTGTTTTTAGAAACTTACAAAGCACTGCTGAGCCTGCTCATGATTGGTTTAAAAACTGTGCTCTTGTGCAGTATTGATTTTAGGCCGAGCAGGGAAAACTGGTCTTTCTTCTTGAAAACTGGAAATGTACTAAACTGGGAGCACAGAAGAGGCTAAAGCATTTTATGAATGCTAATGTGGTGCATGCTGGTGATCTCAGCTTCTTGGGAGGCTGGGACAGGAGGATTTCACGTTGAGGCTGGCCTAGGCAATTTAGTGGGACCCTACATTGTAGTTTGTGTCTAGATATTTCACAAAGTCTTGTGTACCCAGAGCTGGGGCTTTTGGGGGGTGGCTGGATCTAGGGTGTGTGAATGTGGATTAAAGGTATGTGGATAAGGATTAATGGTGTGACAATTGAATTAGTCCACTGGTTTCATACAGTTCTGGGTATGGATAATGGGAAAGTCTAGCCTGGACATGGTAGCATAACCTAGGTCGGGTAAAAGGGAATGGGAGGCTTGCTGCTGCCGCAGCTTGCTGCCTGCTGCCTTCCCTGCCGTGGGCTGTTTCTCCTCTCTGATGCCAAGCTACCATTCTACCTTGCCTCGGAGCCAGCCAGCTATGGACTGAAACCTCTAGGAACTATGAACCAAAATAAACCTTTCCCTCTTTCATTTGTGAGTGTCAGGTATTTTTCTCAGAAAAGAGAACATAACTGAGACCTCTTGTTTCAAAATAAAGTTAAGAAAGGGCTGGGGATGCAACTTGATGCAGAAGAACTTGCCTATTGTCAGGCCCTGGGTTCAATGTCCAGTATTAAAAATCAACCAACCAACCAACCAACCAACCAACCAACCAACCAGCCGAACAAACAAATAAACAAACAGACAAAAAACCCAAACAAACCAATACCAGCTGAAAATTTGTTTGGTGAAAGGCAAGACAATAATTCTGATTTACAGTAGCTTGAACAAATGGATATTTATTTTTGTTGTAGAAGGAGTTCAGAGGTTGAAGGCTGCCAGTCTTTGTGGTGTCAGCAATGGCAGGACTGGCATCTCCGAGGGTCTACCAGCCTCCTTTTGGTTCTGCATTGCCTTCTGGGAGCAAGATGGGCTGCCTCACCTCCAGAAATCTCCTCAACAGTGAGGAGGCAAAGGGAGGAGGGCATAATGGCAGCTCTCCCTGTCGTCCTTGTCAGAGTGGTGGAATCCTTCCTGTGAACTCGCACCTGGGGTCTGCTGTCACCTGATGATGGGCTGTTATTGTTCCAAGGCTGTCCCTGACCACAGGGGAGGGAGGGTGGGAGAAAATCGCAGGTAGACGTCAAGGTCTGCATTTGAAGAAATTAAAATCCTACACCCGTAGAAAAAATGAGAATGTGCCAACATTTATTTGATCTCTGAATCAAGTCAGCAGTAGGACAGGTAAAAGGAGTTTGAAGGAGAATTTAAGAATTTGCTGAAATGAATTTGGTTGGTTGGAGACAAAGTTGGTTCATGTCCAACAGGAAAATGAATCCTGTCTTTTTCTGTAGGGATCTCAATGGAGGGAATCAGTGGCATTTTGACTGGATGAAAATATGCAAGATCACAGAGCAGGGCCCTGTGTAGTAGCACTGTAAATGAAAAAGAGGGGGCTGGGGAGATAGCTCCGTGGCACAAGTGCCTGCCTGGCAAGTGCAAGGTCGTGAGTTTGAACCCCAGTCCTGCAAAAAAAAAAGAAAGAGAGATACACACTCTTAGGAAGCTATTTCATCCAATGGAAGGGTTCCTTTAGATGGTGCTCTAGTGTGACAGTAAAAAGATGTGCACTTTTTTTTTGCTTTATTTCTAAATTTTAGAGATGTTTTCCTTAAAAAAAAAAGAGAAAGAAAATCTTTCATGGGCACTGGTATTGGGCCCATTGGCTAATTGTGTCTACCATGGGATTATGGGGGCAGGTGACAATGTGAGGCTGCTACTGGGATTTTATATTTAACTTTGGATCATTAAAGCTTTTGATGAGATAGGACAGATACCCGAGTATTTGAAAAAGCGTGTATGTGTGCTGAGCATGGTGATGCACAATTATAACTCCAGCACTTGGGAGGCTGAGGCAGGAGGATCACTGTGAGCCAGAGGCCAGCCTGGGCTACAGGGTGGGTGCAAGGCCAGCTTGACTACATAGCGAGACCCTGTCTCAAAAAAAAAAAATTCAGTATGTGTGTGTCCTACTTTTAGAGAACTGAGCACCCAAACTTAAAACTATTAAATTAAAAGTACGTATTTTCTATAGAAATAGATTCTGTACCTCACAGAAGGATTGCCACTAATATTATCTCTATTAACAGCCATTTCTCTGAATTTCTGTAAAGTATTTGATTAAAAAGTTTTCATTTATTGTAGCTTTTCAGAAATACCTCACTTGCATGAAGCAGAATATGCTGATAATCTGAGTTTTATTATTGTCCAAAGATATCTTTCTAAAGGCTGGCCAAATAGCTCATTGGATTAAAGCACCTGCAAGCAGGGGCAGGGGCCAGGGGTTCCAACCCAGGGCCTGCCTTGCTGGCCCCACCCCCAGGGTGCACTGAGATGGTAATTGAGACTAGGAGTGGTGGCATGCACCTGTAATCCCAGCTCTTGAGAGGCTGTAAACAGGTGGATCACTACGAGTCTGATCTAGTAGTGAGACCCTGAACACCCTGTAGACCCTTCCCTAAAATACAAAAGAAAAAAAAAAAAACCAAAAACCAAAAAACCCAACCCCCCAAAACAAACAAACAAACAAACTAAAAGCCCCCACAAAACCAAAGATACCTTTCTAAGATAGGTGTAATGGTGCATGCCTATAGTCCCAGCACTTGGAAGGCTGAGCAGGAGGCTGTTGCAAATTCAAGACCAGCCTGAGGGCTGGTGAGATAGCTATGGTCTAAAGCACCTGATTAGATAAGCTTGGACAAGTGTTCAGGAACCACAGTTCAATCCCTGGCACCATATACCACAATAGCCCACCCTCCCCCAAGAAAGACCAGCCTGAGCTGCAAAGTGAGCTCAAGTGAGCCTGAACTAATAGGGAGACCTATCTCAAAAGAAAAAAAAAAAAAGACTTTTTTTTCCCCCCCTGTTGCTTTCTTTAAATTGTATTTGTAAGGCTTGGTTTGAAGCCTTCACAAATTTTCCAGCCATAAGTCTTATAGAAAGGATTTCCCACTGATGGAAAAAAAAGTGTATTCATTCTAATGTCTGCTGGACTTTTTTGTATTATTAGAGTTCAGTCAGAATTGGAAAGGCCTCCTCAGATCTGGAGGGAATAAAATAAATTGATTTATGATTTTTTTTCTACCAAGCATGACTGAAAAGGAACCATGCCTATGTAATTTCAAATTCATGAAAAGATATTAATCATAATTAAATTTTCTCTAAGAAGACATTTGAAACAGAGATGAGATGCCAGGCTAATTGATTACACAACTATAGGATTGTCACCCTGACAGAGGCAGGGATGGGACAGTTTAGATTCAGGGACCAAAGATTTAATACCCAGTGGGGAGCAGGGATTTGGAACAAATGTGGTAATGAGGAGTCATAAAAATCAGCCGGAAGGGCAGCGGACATGTCCCTATTGATTATGCGCTATGAAAAGAGA
>PVKN010014629.1:0-19033 GCA_004027915.1 Capromys pilorides | reverse complement strand
TGTTTGCTTGTTGTGTTTGTTTGTTTCTTTATTTATTCATTTTGTGGCTGGCTCAGCCTGCCCTGGTGGTGGCGCTGGCGCAGCATGTGGTGCGGGGTTCGAACTGCAGTCCCCGCAGTTGCCTGAGCCCTCCTAAGCAGGCGCTTTAGACCACTGAACCATCTCGCCGGCCCCTCAAAGTGATCTTCTTAACTCAGCCTTCAGAGTGCTGGGATTGTAAGTATAAGCATATGGTACCACCCCAGCTTTTTTTTTTTTTTGAGATCGGGTCTTGCTGTATGCTCCAGCCTGGCCTAGAATTCAACAATCCTTTGCCTCAGCTTTCTGGAATTGCAACACTCATTGATGTAAATTTTTTTTTCCACCTTGGAGACCAGGCTTTGCTATGTTCTGCTAGATGGCCTCAAACTCATGGCAATCCTCCTGCCTCAGCCTCCTAAACAGTGAGATTACAAGCATGTACTACTACACCCAGCTGAAATCTAAATGATTTATTTTTTATTTTTTAAAACTTTATTTTATTGGGCTGGCGAGATAGCTCAGTAGTGTAAAGCACCTGCTTAGACAAGTTTAGGCAACCGCGGGCTCTGTGGTTAGATTCCTGGCACCACATGCTGAGCCAGTCCCACCCCTAGGGCAGGCTGAGCCAGCCATAACATAAATAAATGAATAAAGTTTAAAAACTTATTTCATTTTATTATATTTAAACCTCATTTATCTGTCTGTGTTATGGTCGGCTCAGCCTGCCTTGGGGGTGGGGCTGGCGCAGCGTGTGGTGCTGGGAATCGAGCCAAGGTCCCTGTGCTTGCATAAAGTTTCCTAGGCAGGCACTTTATAGGCTGCTGAGCCATCTCACCAGCCCAAAATCTGAATGATTTAAAAAGTTGAAATTGCCTTGCACTTTTAAATATGTCAAATATTTTGATGCTATCAATTTTACTTTGCCTAGATTATATCATAGATCCCCTCCAGCTCCAAGATATTATGAGTAATTTCCGAGTTTTGTGGTACTTTTATTATTTGTCAGAGGGATCCTAGTCCTCTAGTCTCTCTTGAGAGGTCCTTAGAATCTAGTAGCATCATTATTTATCTTTTTTCTCTTTAATATTAAAAGAAAAAAACAACAAGGAATTTATTTATTTATTTGGTGGGACTGGGGTTCGAACTAATGACCTTGCACTTGCTAGTCAGGCACTTGTGCCATGGAGCTATCTCCCTAATCCTTAAGAATAAGGATTTTAGAATGAGACAGCCAGGTCTGGAGCCTAATTCCATCATTCACATTAATTATATAGTCTATGGCAAACTATCTCATCTCCCTAAGTCTGTTGTCTAATTCTCTCTCCCCTCCCCCCCCCACTCCGCGTGTGTGTGTGTGTGTGTGTGTGTGTGTGTGTGTGTCAAACCTGGAGACTTCACACTGAGCTCCATCCCGTCCTTTTTTTTGCAGTTGGTTCAGTCTGGGCGGGGCTGGTACAGCACATATTGCCGGGAATCGAATCATGGTCCCTGTGCTTTGCCCAAACTTGCCTAACCAGGCACTTTAGACTACTGAGCTATCTCGCCAACCCACACTGTCCTTTTTAAAATTTTTGTCTGTTTGTTTTTGAGACAGGGTCTTGCTATGCAGTTCAGGCTGGCCGTGAGCTCACTTTTGTAGCCCAGGCTGGTCTTGAACTCGCACCGATCCTCCTGCCTCAGCCTCCCAAGTGCTGGGATTACAGGTGTGCGCCACCACACCTGGCCTTTTAAAAATTTTTTAAAAAAATATTTTACTTATTTGGGGGGCCAGGGAGATAGCTCCGTTGCACAAGTGCCTGCCTGGCAAGTGCAAGGTCATGAGTTTGAACCCGGTCCTGCAAAAAAAAAAAAAATTTTTTTTTTTGGTACAGCGTCTTGCTACACAGCTTGGACTCCTAGTGATCATCCTGTCTTAGCTCCTCAGCACTAGAATTATAGGCATGTTCCACCACACAGGGTTTTGGTGGCAGGGACTAAACCCGGGTCCTTGCACTTGCCAGGCAGGTGCTTTGACCACAGACCTATCTCCCCAGCTTTTTATTTTTAAATATGGCCTCACTAACATGGGCTTAAGTTTATAATATTACTCCCTTGGTCTCCCAGAGTGCTGGAATTACAGGTGTTCATCACACATTCAACTTTATTTATTTATTTTCAATACTAGAAGGTGAATCCAGGGCCTTTATACTGAATAACATCCTCAGCCCTTTTATTTTTGAGACAGGCTCTCCCTATTCATTTAGGCTGGCCGTGAACTCACTGTGTAGCCAGGCTGGCTTCAAGCTCATAGCAATCCTCCTGCCTCTGCCTCCCAAGTGCTGGAATTATAGGCATGCACCACCACGCCTGTTTCTTCATCGTTATTTATTTATTATTCATTTATTTTTTCATTTATGTATTTGGTACAGGATCTCACTATGCAGTTTGGATTCATAGTGACCCTCCTGATTTGAGCCTCCCCAGCACTGGGAGTCTAGGCATGCACGTACCATCATGCTTGGACTTGTTCACCAGGGGGTGCAGGGTGGGAGAGGTGATGGCATGGCATGCAGGACTTGTCAAAGCAGGTACTTAGTCTGCTGAGCTATTTTGCCAGCCCCTCTATCTTTAAATACAAGTAATTATACCTGTCTCATATTCTTATGAAGACAACATGAGATAGTGCATGTATAAAGCTTGAAAATAGGGGCCGGCGAGATGGTTCAGTGGTCTAAAGCGCCTGCTTAGGAGGGCTCAGGCAACTGCGGAGACTGCAGTTCGATCCCCGGCACCACATGCTGCGCCAGTGCCACCACCAGGGCAGGCTGAGCCAGCCACAAAATGAATAAATAAAGAAACAAACAAACACAACAAGCAAACAAATAAATAAATAAAATTTAAAATAAAAAAATAAAGCTTGATAATATATTGCATTCCTTAATTGATAGGTAGATAACAACTTAAGTAATTAGCATTATTTAATACATTTTCTTCATTTCATAAAGGATAGGCAACTGAGTTTCTAGACAGGGGCAGTGATTTAGTCCATAAACAGAACAGAACCACAAAACTCTTTTTTCCCCCCGGCCATCCATTCTCTATTTATGAACCTTCTGTGCTATCAGTGCTGCCAGCACTCATATGGTGTTTCCTATTCATTCATTCATTCATTAATTCATTCATTCCTTTTACTCTACTAGAAATGATACTCTCTCCTTTCTCCAAAACCCCAATCACCTCTTCCCATTCTCACAATCAACAAATATGCCTCTTGCTTCACTGAGAAAATCAAAGCAACCAGAAGACAAAACAAAACAAAACAAAAAACCCTTCTGAATTGGGGCTGGGGAGATAGCTCCATGGCACAGTGCCTGCCTGGTAAGTGCAGGTTGTGAGTTCGAACTCCAGTCCCGCAAAAAAAAAAAAAAAAAAAAAAAAAAAAACCTCTGGGACCCTACCCCAGAGAGGAGGAAGAGGGTTTAGAAATCTGCATTGCAATGAGCCTTGAAGATGACAAAATTCTTCTTAGACTCCAGAGCTTTCTTAGGGCTAATAGGATAGACCCAGATACCAAGCATTGTGGCACATGTTGGTAATCCTAGCCACTTAGGAGGCTGATGCAGGAGGATCATAAGTTGGAAGCCAGCCTGGGCAACCTGTGAGCCTATCTCAAAAGGGTTGCTGTATAGCTCAGTGGTTGAGTATTCCCTTGGCATGTGGGGGCCTTAGGTTCAATTCCCAGCATGGGGGCAGCTGGAGGGGAGCAATCAGTTAATGGTTCCCTACATTACTCAGTTTTTTTTTTCTCTTCAAGGCTGAGGATCTAACTCAGGGCTTTGCTCAGGCTAGGTAGGTAAGTGTTCCACTGCTGGGTACACCCCAGCCCTTACCGTTTGAGACAGAGTCTCCCCAAGTCTTTAAGTTGCCAAGAATGGCTCAAACTTGAGTCCACCAAACCCAGCTTTCGGTTCTCATAACATAACTTAAGAGCCCCTGCTGAGAACAGAGGTTGCTCTGTACTTTCACACCCATTTCATTGTCTTAGGCCCACTCTTCAACTCAAAATGTTGTTTCATTCTTTCTCTGGCTTTTTTTTTTTTTTTTTTAAATTGGGGATTAAACCCAGGGCCTTTTACACTGGACTACATTTGCAGCCCTTTTCATTTATTTTTTGTTTTGAAAACTGGATCTTACAAAGTCACTAAATGCATGGCTCACATGTGCAATCTTCCTAAGTCTTTCAGAGTGTTGGAATTACATGAGTGTGCTACCATGCCAGCTGGAAATGTTTTCTTTCCTACATTCCCAATTTCCATGTGTAGAAAACTCCCTTTCATTTTCTTATGTATTTGGTACACGGTATCACTATGTAGCTCAGATTCCTAGTGATCTTCCTGTCTCAGCCTCCCCAGCACTGGGATTACAGGCATATGTCACCAGGCCTGGTTTGGTGGCAGGCTCAGCCCACCAGGGATGGGGCCGGTGTGGTGCCAGGGATCAGAACCCTGGTCCCTGCACCTGCATTCAGTCTGCTGAGTTATCTTGCTGGCCCACTTCCTCGTTTTCATTCATTCAAAAAATATTTTATTTATTATTATTATTATTATTATTATTATTTTCGGAACCAGGGAGGCACTTGTGCCACAGAGCTATCTCCTCTGCCCCTTGAGTGCATATTTGTGATACAGAACAATAAAATACATTTTGGTACATGCATATAACATTTTGATTTTTTTCCCTTTGTTTGATTTTTGCCCCCATTTCCCTCTCCTCCTTTACTCCTGCCTCCTTCATCCCCTTTACATTCTCAAAAATCTGCCTTCTTATTTCACCTCTTCTTTTTTTTTTAAATCATATTTTATTTATCATGTATTTATCTATGTTATGGCCGGCTCAGCCTGAGCTGGGGGTGGGGCTGGCGCAGCATGTGGTGCCAAGGATTGAATCATGGTCCCTGCAGTTGCCTAAACTTGCTGAAGCAAGCGCTTTAGACTGCTGAGCCATCTCACCGGCCTTTATTTATCTTTTTACATTATGGACGGCTCAGCCTGCCCTGGGGGTGGGGCTGGCGCAGCATGTGGTGCTGAGAATCGATCTGTGGACCCTGTGGTTGCCTAAGCTTGCCAAAGCAGGCGCTTAGACCACTGCGCCATCTTGCCAGCCCCCTATTTCACCTCTTCTTAATTTATTAAAAGATTTTTTTTTTTTTTTTGAGGGGCTGGGGAGATAGCTCAGTAGAATAAGCACTTGCCTGGCAAGCACAAGGGCCTGAGTTTGAACCCCGGTCCCGCAAAAAAACAAAAAAAGAATATGCACTCAAAAAGAGGTGGTCTCTTCATTTTCTATTTGCTGATAACTATGCCATAATCTAAATACACAATATTGAAAAGAAATAGTTCTACTGGTCATGGTATCAGATACCTGTAATCCCAGCACTCAGGAGGCTGACAGAGGAGCATCAACATGAGTTTGAGTTCAGCTTGAACTACATACCAAGACTCAGTCTCAAAAAACAATAAAAAAGTGTGCATGCTGGGGTGATGGCTAAAGATGTATGTAATTCAGTGGTAGAGTATCCCTGGGTTGGATCAAGTGCATGCCTGCAAAACAGACAGGAAAAGCACCGAGGTCACTGGAAGGCAAACATCTCTCCTGCATAGGTTTATAAAGGGAACACAGAAGTTTCTAAGCTTTTCTTTTTTTTTTTTTTTTTTTTTTTTTTAATTTTTTTTTTTTTTTTTTTTTTTTTTTTTTTTTTTTTTTTTTTTTTTTTTTTTTTTTTTTTTTTTTTTTTTTTTTTTTTTAAATTTTATTTATTTATTTATTTGTTTGCTTGTTGTGTTTGTTTGTTTCTTTATTTATTCATTTTGTGGCTGGCTCAGCCTGCCCCGGTGGTGGTGCTGGCGCAGCATGTGGTGCCGGGAATCGAACTGCAGTCCCCGCAGTTGCCTGAGCCCTCCTAAGCAGGCACTTTAGACCACTGAACCATCTCGCCGGCCCCTCTAAGCTTTTCAAGGTCTACAGTGATGGCAGCTTTTAAACCTGCATGTCCACTCCTTTTCCCTTCCAGGTAAAAATTAATCTTTTCTGATTTCCCCCCTTAATACAGATACAAACTCAACAAATTCTATTGCAATCATTGCATCCCTGTACATTTATTAGAGTGAAAATTACATGAACACAGCAATTGTACATTTAATTCTCCAAGAAAAGCTACCATAGTGCTTTAAATATAGCAAGCACAAAAATTCTGGTTAAATCCAACAATTGCTGTACATAGAGTGGGAAATCTGGGAAAATCTGAAGAACATTAATGCAATATATTTTTATTTTTTATCCTGGTGTGGTGGTGCACACGTTAATCCCAGCACTGGGGAGACTGAGGTAGGAGGCCAGCCTTTGTGAGTTCGAGGTCACACTGGGCTACAAAGTGAGTTGAAGGCCAGTCCGAACTGCATATAGAGACCCTGGCTTAAAAAAACAAAAACAAAAAACTTTATTAAAAGTGAGCTAATGTATTTTTATACCTCTAAGTATGGTCTGAAATACTTGGGATAGAGAGGACCTGTTCTGCACCTTACAATTAGGAAACAAGAACAAGAGACAGGCACTTTAGGAACTTAGAACTAAAAGCCAACTCTTCATCATTTGCTGTAAATATTTAATCACTCTCAATTAAATTTTTTCTCTGTGTTAATAGTAACTTTAGAGTCAGACAGCTCTTTCTGAATTCCAACTCTGACACTCAGTTATTTGACCTTGGTCAAATTGGTTAATTAAGTTTCAAGTTTCTTCATCTTCAAAAAAACACACAATAGTTGTATACTTGATAGGGGTGTTCGGCTCAAATAGGTTAATATACTATACATAAGGCATGGTATCTGGCACAATAAATAGGAGCCGCTTCTCTCCATTGGTATAGTGGAACAGGATCTGTCCCAACTAGACAGTGTAACACTGAGATGGGAAAACAAAACAGAAAGGCAAACAGACCACAGGACAATTAAGAAAACGTCAGGGGAGATCGCCTAAAATGAGCGCTGTATTCTCTTTAGGACTTAATCTTCCCTAAATGGTTATTTATACCACAATCCTGGAAGACTCACCGTCACTCCGTATTTGAGCGCTAGCCCAGCCAGCGTGTCTCCAGGCTTCAGTAGATGTTCCAGGCGTCTTTCCCTCACAGGGGAGCAGGCTGATTGCACCAGGCTTCCATAAGAACGGGCCCGGGTTCCTTGAAGCAGCCCTGATCCCCCGAAGGGCGACTGTCTAGAGGGAGAAGCCATCTCCTCACCCAGCGGGGCTTGCAATTGAGAAAGGCCGGGCTAAGAACGGCACTGGCGGCCCCAATTCAGGGAATGGATATTCAGGAATTCTTTTTTCCTGTGTCTTTTCTCCCGAGTCTCGCCGCTCCCCTTGCACTACGTCCGCCTTCTTCTCCTCCCGGCTTCTCCCTCCTCCCAGAGCTTTACTCACACATCTGTCTCCCGAGTATTTGGTCCCTGTCTTGGACTTCCCTTAGTACTTCTCTGACTTTCGACCCCTCACATCCCCTCGCTACACAGACCTCTGACCTTTGAACCACAGACACACTTTTCCTCACTTTATCCCCAAGTCGGGTAGCTGGGCCTTAGGGCGCCCCCATATCCTGGCTCCGCCTCTTTCCAAGGTTCGTCCGCTAGGGTCAGGAACAAATTGGGCCCACCCCAGGTAGGCTGTGGCAGATGAAGCGCGTGAGGATTTCAAGTTCGCAGTACACTTCTCAGTCTGAGATTCTCAAGAGCTCGCTGCGCATCGGTCAGGTCACACCCTCAGACTCAGGCTCCAAATCTAGGCTCTAGTCTCTCAGAAAGCCTCTAATCTGCCAAAACACGAGGGCCAGAATCCAGCTGAGAGGCATTTTTTTGGAAAAGACTCCATTTCCCGAAAGGCTCTGCGTCTGCGGGGGGGGGGGGAGGGTCGCAGGGCACTGTGGGAAATGCAGTCCAGGTAGCAGGCTGGAGGCGGACTTTCCGGGTCGCGCAGGGCATGCATGGAAACGCGCCCCGGAAGTACGAAAAACAAATAGAGGAAGAAAAAAAGGCGAGGTACCACGCCTCCTACGGTGGCCCGAAGGAGTTGCGAAGTCGGCTAGAGAGAATGTATTATTTCTGGGATTCAAAGTCGTGATGTCTTTCAAGAGAGAAGGAGACGATTGGAGTCAGCTCAATGTGCTCAAAGTAAGCGCGAGTCTGGAGCAGCTTCACTTGCCCTTTGAAGACTGAAGGAGCTTTGTTTTGTTGCTTTGGCAACTGCTGGGGAAGGGATAGTCAGAACCAGAACTGAGTAGTAATCCCTTCTCCATGACTGCTGTTCTTCGCATGATCTTTATTTCTTTTAACTTTATTGCTATTTTTTCCTTTCCTCCCATCCGTCCTCCGTTGCTGATCCCTTATCTGAACTTCTTTCCTTACCCTCTATAGAAACGAAGGGTTGGGGACTTGCTGGCCAGTTATATCCCAGAAGATGAAGCGCTGATGCTACGGGATGGACGGTAAGGGATAAACTAAGCCGGAAGGTTCTACAGTTAGATCTTCAACAAACGTTTGGTATGAAGAGGAGCAGAGCTATCTTAAGGTTTTTTTTTTTTTTTTTGCAAGAAGTGAAGACTAGAAGTGGAGCCTGGGGAAACCTGGTAGTTGGACTTTTTTTTTTTTTTTGTCTTTATGAGACAGAGTCTCGCAATGCAGTTCAGGCTGGCCTTCGGCTCATTTTTGTAGCCCAGGCTGGTCTCGAACTCACACGAATCCTCCTGCCTCCCGCCTCCCAAGTGCTGGGATTACAGGCCTGCGCCACCATGCCTGGTGGTAGTAGGACTTTGGAAAGGACTTTTAAGACAGGGGTGCCCCCACCCAGGCAAGAATCCCCTCTTTTTTTTTTTTTTTCAGTTCATTTTATTTTTAAAATTAATTTTAATGAGAAAGAAATTCCCCTAACTCCTTGATCTTATTATCTTCTCCCTTCTCAGCTTTGCTTGTGCCATCTGTCCTCATCGACCTGTACTGGACACACTGGCCATGCTGACTGCCCACCGTGGAGGCAAGAAGCATTTATCTAGTAAGTCTGAGGGAAGACAGAGGATAGAATATACTCTGCAGACTATCCTTGCTGCTGTGCTTTTATCTTTCATTTTCTCCTCAGGCTTGCAGCTTTTCTATGGTAAGAAGCAGCCAGAAAAAGAAATGGGGCAAAATCCAAGACCACAGAATGAATCAAAGAGGGAAGAGACCAAATCTGAGGTAATCAGAGAGGGGGAATAATGTTTTCCAAAGAGGACCTTGCTGTACACAATACCTCTGGAGCCCTAACTTGATCTCTCATTTGTGCCAGGCTCCTCTGCTAACCCAGACTCGGCTTATCACCCAGAGTGCTCTGCACAGAGCTCCCCACTATAACAGTTGCTGCCGCCGTAAGCACAGGTCTGTGGGATGGATGGGAAACCTAGGGGGAAGAAAAGACAGGAGACAGATGGCCCTACAGTAACTGTTTTCCACGATAGTTTGGGCATGGTGGTGCACACTCTAGGAGGCTAAGGCAAGAAGATCACAAGTTTGAACTCAGCCTGGTCAAAGATTAGTGACTTAATAAGACCCTGTCTTAGAATGAAAAAGGGTTGGGGATGTAGCTCAGTGTGAAGGCCCTGGGTTCAACCTTCAGTAATGGAAAAAATAATTGTTTTTCAAATTGAATTCTAGGGACTGGCGAGATAGCTCAGCAGTCTAAAGCACCTGTGTAGGCAGGTTTAGACAGACACAGGGACTGTGGTTTGATCCCCAGCACCACATATCATGCCAGCCCTGTCCCCCAGGTGGGCTGAGGCAGTGACACACACACATAAGAATTCTAAGTAATACTGGTATTTTGGAGATGTTGATAATTGGTGTTTCAGGGAAAAACATGATTTTTGAAATTTTAAGTAAACTGTAGGAAATGAGGCATTGGGCCAAGTGTAGTGACATCAGTAATCCTAGCACGAGGGAGGCTGAGATAGAATGGTGAATTTGAGGCTAGCTCAGGCTACATGGTAAGACCCTGAATCAAAACCAAATACGTAAATAAAATAAAGCAAAAGACTGCAACATCGGTATATTTTAAAGTCTGTACAGTGTTTGTTTTTCTTTTTTTTTCTTATACTAGTGATTGAACCCAGAGCCTTTGCGCTGGGCTATATCCCAAGTCCCCTTTACCCTCAACGTTTTTAAAATTTTATTTTTTTCAGATGAGAGCTCCCTATTCATTTCAGGCTGATCATGAATTCACCTTATAGTCCAGACTGGACTGGCCTTGAACTTTCAGCAATCTTTCTGCCTCAGCTTTCCAGCCCTTTTCTCTATTTATTTATTGTTTTAGAGACAGAATCTCCCTAAGTAATCCAGGCTGGGATGAAACTTCCAATCTTCCTGTTTAAGCATCCTTAGTAGCTGGGACTATACACATGCGCTACCAGGCCCAGCTCTACAAAATCTTAAGATAAAAACTTTCTTTTCTTTTAATCTTCAAGCTTCTAGAAGTATGGATGCAGATTTTTTTAATTTTTATTTTATATATTTAGTACAGGGTCTCACTACACAGGTCGACTCATAGTGATTCTATGATTCTTTTTAGCCTCCCGGTGCCGGGATTGTAGGCGTGCGCCACCACACCCAGTCTCCATCTCAGTCTCAGTGCGCCCCAGGGGCTGTGTGGGGCTGGCTGCCATGCCAGGCTGGGGATTGAACCCCAGTCCCTGTGTCTGCCTAAGCAGGAAGATAAAAACTTAAAAAAAATTGACAGCTTTTCCCAAATTTATATTGCAAAATTCTTTTTATGGAGAACACTTATTATGAGGTGGTATAAAGGCACACTCCTGTAACTCCAGCACTGAGGAGGCTGACTCAGGAGGATCACTTGGAAGTTTAAGACCAGCCTAGGCTACCTAATTCAAGACCAGCCTGAACTGCATAGGGACACTGTCTCAAAGAACAAAATTAGGGCTGGCCAGATAGCTCAAGGGATTAAGGTGCCTGCTTAGGCAGAGCAGAGGCCCCCCGGGGTTCACTGAGTCGGGTGACTGAGACTGGGCATGGTGGCACACGTCTGTAATCCCAGCAGCAAGAGGCTGAAAACAGGAGAGTCACTACGAGTTGGATCGTGAGACCCTGTAGACCCCCGTACTAAAAAAAAAAAAAAAAAAAAATCTTGAGGAACAGTTTAAGAAACACTATTCTACCATAAAGCCCTGAGTTCAATCCCCAGTATCACATAAAAAGAAAGAAAAGAAAAGCAAGCAAGCCTGCTTTAATGAGTTGGAAGTCATAGAAGAGTTGGCCTTTTCCTTAACTGCTTCTTCAGGCTTTGCTTCTTCTCTACACAGACCAGAAGCCCCTAGTTCCTCTGTCTCCTGTTCCCCTTTGCCAGCCCAAGAGATCGAGCTCCAGAGTAAGAAGATCAGTAGGGAACCTGAGCCTGGGCCTGGCCCACAGGCTAAGGAATCAGCAGCTGCCTCAGACCCTGCACCCATGAGCCTCACGAGAAGACGAGCCCTGGACCATTACCTCACTCTTCGAAGGTAGATATTCTAAGCTTTCCTCAGAGTTTTCTCCATGATCCCTTTTCCTTAACATGCCTGTTTTTCTTTTAATTGTAATTATTTTGAGATAGTTTCTCACTATATAAGCCAACCTGGCCTTGAGCTAGCTGTATAGCCCAGCTTGGTCTCAAACTTGCAATCTCCCTGCCTCAGCCTTCCCTAGTACTGAGATTATAAGTATGCACCATCACAGCTGGCTCTAGTTGTTCTTTTTTATTGACACTAATGTTGGGGCTGGGGAAGATAGCTCTGTAGCACAAGTGCCTGCCAGGCAAGTGCAAGGTCGTGAGTTTGAACCCTGGTCCCGCCAAAAAACAAAACAAAACAAAATATTTAATTTATTGACACTAATGTAATGAACTTTCCTAACCAATTTTGTTTTCTTAATTTCTAGCTCTGGATGGATCCCAAATGGAGAAGGTCGATGGATAAAAGATGAGAATGTTGAGTTTGACTCAGATGAGGAGGAACCCGCTGATCTCCCCCTAGACTGACTTCTTTGCTTCATAAATAAACTACAGTGGGTGCTGGGAGCCCAGCTTTGCTCAAGTCAGGTTTCTTGTCCAGTCTTAGGACTTCAGATCTGTCCATTCTCAGCCTGGCCACTCCCTCCCTGCAAGGTACACAGCTCCCCATACTTCTGCCCCTCCCCCGTCTTCCACCAAGTCATGCCAGGCGTCAGCTGCATGCAGCTGGGTGCCCTATTAATAAGTCTGTCAGAAAGGTCTTTGCCCTTCAAGTCTGCCTCCTTTCACAACTCCATTCAAAGTCTTTCCCTCTTTAGATCATATGAGGGCTCTGAATATGCCCCGGAGGGCTCTGGCCATATCTAGAAACAGAACGGAGACCAAGGGCCCTGTGGAATTGGAAGAATAAAGGCTTTGGTGGGTTTATGGGGGACACCAAAGGAGGCAGCTCCCCCACCTCCTCTTAGTAACCTGAACCTCACCTCCCTGCCTGCTGATCCCCAGAGTATAAATAATCCCCTGATGAACTGGCACTAACTCTTGGGGGTTAGTGCCAAGATTCCCACCTAAAAGCCCAAGGAAGGAGGCAGGCAAGGTGAACAAAGGGGCCTTTATTTACAGCAAAGGGGAAGAGATGAAGATTTATGTGTGCAGGGCGCCCAGCTCTAGTCAGTAAAGGAAAGCGCAGTGTTATCTCTTCTTTTGCTGGCGACCTATAAAGGAGGACAAGTAATTATGTTTTGTTCAATTTCCTGCTTTTGGCAAAGGCATTCTT
The DNA here is from genome assembly GCA_004027915.1 of Capromys pilorides. NCBI lineage: Eukaryota > Metazoa > Chordata > Mammalia > Rodentia > Capromyidae > Capromys > Capromys pilorides. Next base: position 6,183 of record PVKN010014629.1, on the reverse strand, counting down.
CTTTCTATTTCCTTAGCCACATTTCACATTTGTATGGTGTTAGTGTTTTAGGCCACCTGACAGGCCACTCCACCGTAACAAAATAAGAAACCATACCAAAACCAAAAATATGTCTAGTTAGGTGCAGTGATGCATGACTATAATTCTAGCACTGTGGTAGGCTATGGCAGGAAGATCACAAGTTCAAATCTAGGGTAGGCAATTTAGTGACTTAGACCCTCTGCCAAAAGGCCTGGATATACTCCTCAGCACTGAAAAGAAAATTGTATGTAGACAAGCATTGTGATGCACACCGGGCACATCTGTAATCTCAGCACTCTGGAGGCTGAGGCAGGAGGATTGTGAATTCAAAGCCAGTTTGGGCTACATAGACCCTTTCTCAAAGCAGAACGACAAAAACAGCTCATCAAGAGGCAGGATCAAAAGTTCAAGATCAGCTTGGACAACTTAGGAAGACCCTATCTCAAAATTAGAAAAGCCCTAGTGCTACAGTGCTTGGGTAGCATGCATGAGGCCCTGGGTGTGATCCTCCCCTGTGTTCAGAGCCAGGCGTGGTGGTATACATCTGTAATCCTAGCACTGGAGGTTGAGGCAAGTGGAGTTCAAGGCCAACCTAGGCCACATGGCAAGACCCTGTCTCTCCACCAAAGAAGATGTCTAGGTTCCTTCCCATCTCTGATGGCATATATTTACAATAGGGAGACTTTTTTTAAAAAATGTATTTGGTACAGGGTCTCACTACACAGCTCAGACTCGTAGTTATCCTCCTGTTTTCAGCCTCCCCAGCACTGGGATTATGGGCATGCACTATCACACCCAGTCTAGGTGGCTGGCTCAGTGTGCTCTCGCTGGCCCTAGGGAAACTTGTATGTATTTCTGATTGCGTCTAGGATTTGGGAGCCACCCAAACTGCCACTAAGCTTACTTTAAGGAGAAGCTTCCAGTTTCTCCACTTGTCCTATACCCTACCCCCTGCCAAAACCATGCTGTAGTTACTCACGTAGTTCATTGTTCCTGGTCATGGCCTGGGCTGCCCGAGCTCGTGGCCCCTGCTGTGTAAAGTGGTAGCCAAAGCGGACAATAGAGGTACACTGCTCTAGCACAGTGGCCATTTCCATCTCCACTGCATCACCAGGCCACTGGCGCTGTTAGAGGAAAAAGTGGAGCTGTCAGCCATATGGGAGATGTTCATCTTGGACCACAGACTCCTTGGGAAGACAAAAGGCTTGTTTTCTCCAGAATGGGTGAAGAGGCTTCCCTCACAGAGACAATGAAGAAGCAAAGTCAAACAGGATTAAAGGAGATAGCTGCCCTGAGGGTGGCTCAGGGAGAAAGCTGAATGCTAGCACATGGGGAAAGGGAAACTGACCTGGTTATCTACACGCAGTTCAGTGAGTGTGGCATTTTCCCGCACTGCCTTCAACACAGCCATAAGTCCCGTGCTGCTAATGAAGTTGGACTCAATATTCAGGCACTGGAGGCTACGGTTCTCACGCAACATGTCAGCCACAGCCTGGGTAGTAAGGACTTGGGTTAGGATTAGGGGACAGTTCGTTTCACAGAAGATTGAGGAGAGAAAGAATGGGAGGAGGGAAACAGCTCTTTGAGAAGAGTCTGAGGAATTTTAAATGGGGCTAGAGGGAGATAGTGTGGGAAGAAGATCAAAGCAGGGAGATTAAGTAAGCAGTGGAGGGCCAACCGGATCGCTCAGCAGACTAAAGGCCTGCCTGGGCACACCGAGGTGACAATTGAGACTGGGTATGGTGGCACGTGCCTGTAATCCCAGCTCTTGGGAGGCTGAAAACAAGAGAATTAGTATGAGTTCAACCTATGTAGTGAGACCCTGTACACCCTGTACTATATATACAATGGAATGAGGGTGTCAGGGTGGTGGCCCTTCAGGAAAATGATCTCAGGATTTCAGAGCTGTGAGCTCTAGGACTGAGGGTAGGGGTCTCTCTATGAGGTCAGCTTTCTAGGAAAGCATGGTAGGAAGGGCACCCCCTAGTACAACCACTTAGGATAGCTCTCTTGGGAGTGCTGGGTAAGAAGGTGGAGGGAGAGGGCTGGGAATGTCAAGTAGCCTTACATGGGCAATGGGGTCACCGCTCTTTGTGGCCACCAGACTGAAGCTCCGAACATAGGTATTAGTCTTCATTGCCTCACACAGCTCACTTAGTGTGGGTATAGGGATGTCCTATCAGACAGGCACAGGAAATGGTGAGCTAAGCACTCTAGTCTGTCAGCAAAGTTACCCCCATGTTACTCTTAGGAAGATGGGAGATAAATACCTGTATATTGTTGAGGTTCACCTCCTCCAAGTCCTTGTCATTGCTTCGAACCCTCTTCAACATCTCATCAATGTTTGTGGGATTTGGGGGCTCATCTGGCACTGGCTTATACTTGTCAGGCTGAACCACACCTAATAGGTGAGGGCAGGACGGGACCCCAACATGTCCCCCACCATCTCTCCCTTGGTTCTCTGCCACTCATATACCACGATCTCTCCAGATTCATCTTTCACCCCTGCTACTTTTGCTCAGGCTCTGGGACTGCCTGCCCGCAGCCCTGGGGCCCCGTGCTCCGCACACTTACTGCTGATGCCTTCCGTGTTGCAGATCTCCCCGCTGCAGATGGCATCGTAGTACTGCTTGTTACTCATCAGTGTGTACATCCCCAGAATTGCTGCAGCACATAAGCAGAAGGGGGCAGGGAATAAGAAGGGGTCTCCTAAGCCCGCATCCCACCTCACTCTGCTGCAGCTGATCCCTTGCACTATTCCAAAGACCTTTTCTGCCTTCCCTCAGCCGAAGGTGCCCCTGCTTTAGACTACCTGATGGTAGTTTTTATATCATTGAGATGGAGTTTAGGAATGATCCCTAAAGGCACCACTAGAGGGTGTGGATGGGGCAAAGACCCCTCCCTTCTGATTTCAGCCACAATACCTGTACTTTGATCTGCCTTTACAATCTCTTTGTAAAAAAAAATCTGACAGTGGGGGTGTCTCAGGCTGTATTCCCTGCCAGCCTTGAACTCACGGCAATCCTCCTGCCTCATCTTCCTGAATGCTGGTGTTACAGGCGTGTGCTACAGGGTCTTGCTACATAGTACAGGCCTTGAAGTCACTTTACAATCCTGGCTGGCCTCCAACTTGTGGCAATTCTGCTTCAGCCTCTTTTTTTTGTAGTTTTAGGAAACGGTCTACAGGCAGTTGAGGGTCTCACTACTAGATCGGACCTATTTACATCTTCCCAAGAGCTGGGATTACAGGCAAACACCACCATGCCCAGTTTCAATTGCTGTCTCAGCGCACCCTGGGGGCAGGGCCAGGATGACAGGCCAGGGGATAGGACTCTCCAGCCCCTGCTCATGCTCACAGGTGCTTAATTTGCTGAGCTATTTGAAGCTTAATTTGCCTCAGCCTTTGAAGTGCTGGGATTATATGTGTGTACCACTGTGCCTAGCTTGAGACAATGTTCTTGATATGTTAACTTATTAAAGGTGAATGAACACACAAGAAAACAAATAAGGTAGAAATTACTGCTGCAAAAAATAAAAACAAAAACTACTGCCAGAGCCAAGCGTGGTGGCACACGCCTGTAATCCCAGCACTTGGGAAGCTGTGGCAGGAGGATCGATGTGAGTTCAAGACCAGCCTGAGCTACAAAAGTGAGCTCAAGGCCAGCCTGAACTGCATAGCGAGACCTTGTCTCAAAAAGACAAAAAAACAAATACAAAAACAAAAACACCTACTGCCAGAGGCCTTCTCAGACACCCACATGCTGGGTTAGGGCTTTCCTCAGTTGCCCCCTTCACCAACCTCTGCTCTTCCCACTCTCTTCAATTCCCAGCAGCCTACCTGCAATATCACACATTTCAGCATCTGTGGCATGGGCCAGTGCCTCTTCCAGCTCAGGCTCCAGGGTGATCTGTTCCTGTGCCGGGATTTCTCTCTTGGGCTGAATATAGGGTTTCCCTGATGGAAAGATGAAGGATGGTTCAGCTAGAGGTCATTTCTCCCAAGATCTTGGTTTCCAGCTTTCTGTCCTATGAGATATAATGCTGGGTCAGCAGGGGGACACCAGAAAGCCTGAATTCTTTGTCAGCTCAAGACTTTCAGTCTTCTGACCCTTCACAAGAACCAGAGAGTGCAAGCTGGCATGCAAATTTCAGAGTGCCCATGACCCTTGGCAGGTAGGAGTAGAAAGGAAACTGGAGGGAAGGCTCGTGAAAGATGCCACTTAGTTTCTGGGAGGCATGGGTGGCAGGGTCCCCATACCCTTCTTCTCTCCTGTGAAGGGTACCAAGTCATCACGTTCTTTGACTTCTAGTGCCTGTTGCTCCAGGTACTGCAAAAGGGCCTCTCTGTCCAGTGGCCCTGTTGGGCTCTTCTTTGTCTGGTCACGTTGTCTCAGTCCAGCTGGCAGGAGCATGTTCTTGGGGATGAGTTTTGGGGAGCAGGTCAGGTACATCTCTGGGGACTTCTAGGGCTCCCTAAAACATTTTCAGGCACCTTTTCCCTGGCTGTCTTGGGATTCCAAGCCCTGTGGGTAGTCCTGGTCTCAGCCACTCAGTGCTCAACAGCCTCCCCTGACCCTGGGGACTGCCTCCAATTCCCTGTGCTGGGGTCCTTACCTCTGGGTCCATCTCCTGTAGCTCGCAGTCCAGCTGCTCTAGCTCCTCAGGGCTCAAGGTCTTTAGGATCTCATCTTCATCTATATCTCTGTATTTCTCCAGTTCCTTCTGATACGATGACATGGTGACCCCTGTCCCCTCCCCACTGTGTGACACTCAGAGTCTGGGAGGACATGGGAAAAGTAGTCGGACACAGAAAGATGGACAAGGGCACAGTAGGGATACAAAGAACCAGTCAGGCATAGAACATGGACTAGATAGATACCCTGGAGGTTAGAGATCTAGTTGAGAATGGGAAAATGGGAGGTCAAGTTGTTTTATAGTTAGAATGGAGGTTCCCCTCTTTGCATTTGCCCAGCTGCCAGTTACTTGGATGAGGGATCCCAGGATCCAAAACAGGCTTGTTCTCTCATTATATGATGAAGAAATCTGGGCAACACCCCTCCCCTATAACCTCGCCTGTCAGTGCCTCTTGCCCTAGCACAGGTGCCGGAAGTTCTGCCAACACAGCTGGCTCCATGCCCAGTTCCTATTGAAAGGTGGGAAAGGGCAGGACAGAACTTTAGGAAAATTCCTTTTTCTTTATTCACCTGGCTTTCTAAACTGGTTAAATCAAGCAAGGACAATTGGTGGCAGTGGACAGAGGGAAGCTATTACCCCATCCTTTATTTCCTCTTTAATTGTGGAAGGATCAAGATATTACTATGTTTGCTAAAATTCTAAGTCCTAGGGAAAGAAAGGGCTCTGAAAAACTAGGGACTGCCAGGTTGGGGGAAGGGCAATATGGCTTCAGGAAAAGACTGAGTCCTCACAATCTGTTATCAGGAAGGTGACACCAGACTAATGAGTGGAAAATGTCTTCTAAATGGAATAAAGTTTCTCTAAATTCAGCAGGAAAATTAAACTCACACAATCTTTTACAGTAAGAAAAATACACAAGTTATACACGCCATGCTTAACATAAAGACTTAGAAAGTGTGTGGGATTTACATTAACAACGTAAACTAAACAGAGTTAAAGGACAGGACAGTGGCAGAAACATACACTGCCAGGCAGACACACTCCCTGTCATTCTCCATAAGAGCCACTCTTCTCCCATCTCCACCAGGCTCTCTTCCATAAGCCCCCTGCCTTCCCTACCTGCCAGTCCTGATGGCCACCTCCCTTCTGTCAGTCAGTCTGTGTGTTCCACTGGGGCACTATCCTGCAGCAGAAGCCCAGAGCACAGGGAGGGTGGGGGAACAGTGAGCTCAGCATTTTATTATTTTAGCTCTGGCCAGGTGGGGGGTGGTGGGAGATCACATATACACAGCCCCCATACCCTGCCCAGCCCTAGGAGCCTCTAGTGGTCACTGACAGCCATGGCACCTTTTCTCTTCAAACAAGCCTGTTTCTTAGGAGTTGAGTTCTACACTGATCAGCTACGAAGTTTCCACTTACTTGGTGCCTATTGTAGTTAAAACAAGGAATATAAGGTGATAGGTCAATATAGAAATTTTCTTTTGGTACCTAAATGTAATATGTTTATAATTTAGAGGAATGATACTT
>PVKN010014628.1:0-19030 GCA_004027915.1 Capromys pilorides | reverse complement strand
GTTAAGAACACCCTGTTCTCTCTCACCCGCACCTCCGACCTCAGCGGCCTCATAAAGCTCGTCACTGCTCCCTGACCCCACAGCAGCAGCTCCAGCGACCATCAGCCTGAGACCAGCTCCGTCAGCCTGGCTGCCTGTGCTTCAGCTCCTGGGTAAATGCTGCGGTCTGGGGACCTGCTGGGAACCCAGGGCCACAGTCATTCCCTTAGGTCAGGAAAGGGAGGGACAGGAAGCTGGCAGTGGCAGGGCACCTGGTTGGCAGGGGCTGACATTCAGGCAGCTGGTAGGTTGTAGCCCTGGGGTGGAAGTCCCAGGTCAGGAGCTCCAGCCAAACTGTCTTTGGGGCAAAGGCGCAGGACACAGGGTGGCCTATACTGACCCACGCTTGTCACTGACATCCACCCAGGCTATGGTGAGCAGTGCTGGGATCGTGAGCCACAGCTCCGTGGTCACTCAGGAGCAACTGGCACCCGTAGAGATGGCGGGGCCCCTGGACTCAAGCACTGCCCTCTGGACTTTCCTACTGCTGTTTCAGCTTCAGGGCTGCTCCCTGGGGATGTGGAGGGCAGAGAAATAGGGGAGAAGCAGGTGTTAGAAGGGGAGCACAGCTCAGGCGCCGCTCAGGAGCAGGTGGACCATCTCCAGAGTAGCGCGCGAGTGCGGAGTGCCCGAGCAGGTGGTACAGATCTGACTGTGCCTTTCAAGACAGGGCTGGAGCGAGGACCTATTCACATTGGTGCCCAGGATGTCTGCTAACAAAGGCCAGTGGATGCCACCTGAGGGCGGGGACAGTGTGCCGGAGAAGCTGCTAAGGAAGAGCAGGGAGTCGCCACTGGTGCCTGCAGGTGAGTGGGGAGGACAGATTGGTGGGTCACAGAATGGGGTGCTCTGCCCAGTGGACAGAGTTGCGCAGGGAAGGGGCAGTAACCGAGCACAGGGCACCAATGCCCTGTGGGGCAGGAGGGCAGGCAGAGCCAACTGCAGGGCTGGGGGTACAGGAATGATGATTCCTGTCCACAGAGAGGGATCTGTGAGAAACCAGAGCTGTGACAGCCTTTGGGGCCACTCAAGCCAGTGATCCCAGCTCTCAGTAAGACTGGCATCGAGGTGAGGCCCAGGTCACTCTCTGCTTACAGGCCTGGCAGCCTGCCTGGCAGTGGCGACATACAGGATCCATCGGCTGAGGACTCGTGGATCCACCAAGCTGTCTGTACACCTGATTCACACGCGTGTGGCAGCACAGGCATGTGCCGTGGGCGCCATCCTGCTAGGTGAGCTCTGGTTGGGGGTTCGGGAAGACCCAGGGCCACATGGGGGCTCAGGCATCCCTGTCTCACACCCCCACTGGGCAATTGGCCTAGCAGGTGAGGAAATCACTTAGCAGGCCAGGTGCTGACACCCTCCTATCTGGAACTGAGAGCAGAAGACTCAGGCAGGACTTCAAGTTAGCTGAAGCCCTTCCCATCTTTAAAAAAAGCAGACAGGCAACCTGGCTCTGAGCAGTGAACTCTGCTCACTGCCGGTGAGGGGCGTATGACAACAGCTCCTCTCTCCCTGGAGGGTTGACGAGGTGCTCAGTGCATGCTGGTATGAGTGCCCATGTGGCTGGGTGCTTGGAGGAGCTGTGGGTCCTGGGGCGGAAGGAGTTGGGCAGGAGGGCTCAAGGGGCCAGAAGTCACGGGCTGGTGCCAGCGGCACTCCTTCTCCTCCGCCCTGTGCAGGCACCGTGTACTCGCTGTACAGAGACTATGGCAAGAGGACAGCGCGGGATGCCGGGGGCAACAGGGACCCCACAAGCACCCAATAAAGCAGTGCCCAAAAGCCAGGAATCGTGTGTGTGTGTGTGTGTGCTGGAGGACAGTGGAGCTGGGGAGCTCGGAGACGACAGAGCCCCACCAACCCGCTGCTCCCCAGGGACGGGGCCGGCAGAGGCCGCAGCTGGGAGCGCACGTCTGCCCAGAACTCAGCTGGGGCCGGATGCTGGGAGATGAAAGCCAGGGAGGGCAAAGGCCGCAGTGTTCTCTTCATTCACAACATGAGGCTGCAGTACAGCAGAATGGGTGAGAAACAGAAGTCTGCAAGTTCCGAAGACGGTGCTTCCGGCCGTGCTGTCCCTGGGGGAACCAGGCCGGGGGCACGGCACCACAGCCCTTGCTGGCCCGAGGCTCACATCGGGTAGTTGAGCACCACGTCCTGCTTGGCCAGCTCCAGTAACATGGGGTCGTCGAAGAACTTGCTGATGCTCACGTCCTCACTCAGACCCTGCAGAGGGGGCAGAAGGGGCAGCGGGCACTGCAGCACTGTGCAGGGCAGAGACCCACAGCTTCCAGCTAGGTCCTGGCCAAAGACCGATGGGGATACACCTTTCCACCCAGTGTATTAACCCTGCTGCTTATGGTACAGGAAGAGGCCCAGTGGCCAGGGACATAGCTCAGTGGCACAGTGCCTGCCTGGACTGAGTTTGATTCCAAGGCAGAGGCCCAGAAAGAGCTGAGGGAGTTGGGGCAACTGGCAGAGCTGGGAACACGCACCTTCCTGCGCCGGGTCTTGATCATGAACTCGCGGGCCAGGTGTGGGGCTGGCTGGGGCTCCAAGGGCCGGATGACGATGCTCTTGTCCAGGGGGTCACCAGGCACGATCTAGAAGGCACAGGGCCTCAGTGGGACACTTTCCCAGGATGCCCAGAGGGGTAGCTCAGAGGGGATTCCCCAGCCTGGAGGTGGGCACCAGCTATGAGCTCTCACCTGCCAATGGTGGAAGACAGACAGGGAAAAGGCTTGGCCCTGTGTGTGTGTGCGGAGGTCAGTCTCAAAGCCAAAGGAGTCGATAGCGGGGATGAAAGCTTTGATGGTGTAGAGAGGGGAGCCTGGAATGGGTGCATCCTGAGTCACGTGTCCCCTGAGACAGAAAGAAACAGGTGGGTCCCAGGCCAGTGTGGTGGTACACACTTGTAATCCCAATGCTCTGGGAGGTTGAGGCAGGAGGGTCCCGAGTTTGAGGCCAGCCTGGGTAAGTTAGCAAGATCCTACCTCAAAATAAAAACCCAAAAGGCCTGATAGAATTCTGTGAAGGGCCGGGGTTTGGTTCCTAGTTCTGCCCACTGAGGGCTGAGCTCCTGGCTCAGACGCAGGAAGCGCAGGCACATCTGGGATCTGCTGTTCTCAAACGCACTGCAGCCCCAAGTCACCAGCAAGGGAGCCCAGTAGATCATCGGCCACCTCTGTGCAGAGGATGCCATCCTGTCAACATTCCCCCGGCTCCTGGCTCAGGCTGTGCCCTAGGCTGCAGTGTGGTCAGGGATCCCTGGCCTATGTCCCAGGCCACTCACCTCCGTCGGGCCAGGACAGTGTACACAGCGGACACACAGTCTGCGGGTGCCTGTACCTCCACGAAGTAGTAGGGCTCCATCAGACGGGGTGTGGCCTGCAGGGGTGAGAGCAGCCTCAGACAGGCCTGTTGGGTGGCCGGGTCTAAGAGCTCTACCCCTCAGCTGAGCCCTTTGGCCCCCTTACCATGAGGAAGGCAGAGTAGACCACCCTCCGTGCTGTGGGGATGATCTGGCCCCCGCCCCGGTGCAGCGGCTCCTGGGCCACCACAGCATCCAGGATCTTAAACTTCACATTGCGAATCACTGGGAGGAGAAGACAGGATAGTCACCAAAGGCGGGGCAGCGGGGCAGCGGGCCTCCCAGCTCTAGAACCTGGCAGCAGGCGGACCTGGCCCAACACTAAGGACTACAGCAGCAGGGCAGACTGAACTTTGTGCCCCTTCAGGAGGCTAGAAAGTCTTCCAAGAACTGCGCATCTGGTCCCAAAGTCCTTATGGGTCCTCATTTATTTGCTGTAGTGGTGACTCATTGGCCAACATCCTTGGCTTTTTGTACATTTTTGATGAGACCCCACTACATCACCAGACTAGGCTTGAATCTGTGATCCTCCTGCTTCAGCCTCCCAGAGTGCCAAGGTGCCAGTGTGTGGCAGCACTCCAGGCTCCTCCTCCTATGAACACAGCCCCTGAGACACACCCAGGATGGACCCTTCTCAGGATCAAGGCCAAATGCTTGGGTGGAAATGGTTGTTTCTAGGATGAGCCCAACATCAGCCCTAAGACTGGGGAGGAAGAGGAGGGGGCTCTGGGTGGCTCTGTGTGTCCAGTGAGCCTCAGGGTGGGATACTTACACTCGTCGCAGAGGGGTCCCTCCCTGGTCCCCCATTGGAAGCCCTGCACAATGCTGTCTTTCACAGAGCCAAGGAGGGCCTTGTCTACCTCCGAAGGCAGGGTGTCATCTACTAAGATGTTGGGCCCAGTTGCATCAGGACCAAAGGCCCAGATGGAGCGGGCGGCCAACAGATCCCAATCGTACTTGGTCTGGAAGAACTCTCCCAACTTCTTCCTGGATGGGGAAGGAAGGGAAAAGGAAGGTGGCCAGCTTCCTGGATGGGCCCTGTGCTCCACAGAACCCCTGGGGCAGAGCGCAGGCGCACCTGTTCCATGTGATCTGCACCACCTCGTTCTCGATGTCCTCGGCCAGCCCCTTCTCCAGAGGCTCAGCGATCATAGTGATCTTATTCCTGGAACAAAGGACAAGGGCATGAGAGTGGCCTCAGGACTTAGTCTCCAGGGATGCAGTGAGGGCCCCAGGAGAAGCCTTTCCACGATGTGGCCATGGCGAGTGCAGCTGAGGGCATATCCGCCTTTCATTTCAGCCTTTTTAGGCAAGGTCTCGCTCTGGTTGGCCTTGAGCTTACTATGTAACCCAGGCTGGCCTCAAACTTGGGGCAATCCTCCTGCCTCAGCCTCCTGAGTGCTGGGATCACAGGATGAGCCACCTTGCCTGGCCAGGCTGCTGTTTTTAGAAAGGCTGAGCCTAGGGTATACAGCGCGTGGTCAGCATATATAAGGCCCACATCATAGAAATACATACTACTGTGTGCAGCAGGACTACGGCTTGCACTGTGCCATACATTCTTAATTTTGAGAAGGGTCTTGTAGAGTTGCTACCTAGGCTAGGGTGGGACTTGTGATGCTGAGCTTCCTGCACTCCCCAGCCTGGCTTCCACTTTTTTTTTTTTGCAGTACCAGGGATCAAACTCAGGACCTTGGGCTTGCCAGGCAAGCACTTTTTCCACTGAGCTATCTCCCCATCCAACTTACTTCTTATTAGGGGTTTCAGCGAAGCACTTGAGGGAAGATGTTTCCACCACTGTCTCACAGAATGTGACCACAGGGTCTGCCACCTAGAAGAAAATGAGTCACAGAGGTCACACCTGATCTGTGGAAAGATGTAGCTCTGGCACCTAAGAGGAGTAGACGAGGGAGCCGGGTCTGGGGAGGGGCCAGGGGCACGCCGGGGTCCCTAGGCTGACCAATGCCCCTCTTAGGTCCCCCAAGGTACACACAGTGCTGCCGGATGCCCGTGTTGTCCTCACAGCAGTGTCTGAGCATCACGGCCCTTAGAGCTGTGTCTCATCTGGCATGCAGAGGTACTGGGGACCCAGGAGTGCGAGTGCCGCCCTCCCCAAACCCTTTGGGGTCCCAATCCCCACGCACAGTGCCGTTCTCTTCCTCAGAAAGGACCAAGAGTAACTTAGGGAACCTGGACTTCAGAGGTGACACTGAGAGTCACCACCCTAAGTGAAGCCACTTCTGAACCGTTTAGTACAGTGGCAGGAAGCACTCTCTGTGCCAGCCCCAGCCCTCAGCCTCAGGAAGCTGGCAGGCGACTGCAGCGGGCCCCTACCTTAATGTCGATCTCTGAGTACATCTTCCGCAGGTCGTGCATCACACAGTCTAGGTAGAGCTCGCCAGTGCCCAGGATCACGTGCTCGCCAGACTCCTCCACCTGCAACAGAAGCATGGCTCACGGTGCCCGCCTCACCAGTACCCAGCACTGGTAACAGTCTTCCCGGAAGCCTCCGCACAGTGGACTGGGTTTGCAGTCAGTAGCCTCCAGGCCATCTTGGCATTCTAGCTTTGCCAAACCAGGGCCCAAAACCAGAGTCAGTCTTCACACTGAGCAATGGCCCCAGTCCTCTGATCCTGTGACAGGGTCTTGCTCAGTAGCCAAGCTGCCCAGACTGGCTTGAACTTGTGCTTTTCCTGCCTCAGTCTCCTGGAGTGCTGGGTTTGCAGGCGTGTGCCACTGTGCCCATGTACCCATGTAGGGATAAGCTGTGCTTGGCATCCACACACCTGGCAGCTACTTAGGAAGGGGATGGTGGGCTTACTTGGGTAGGTGTAACCCTAATAGTTGGTTCTTCTAGTACACCAAAATGAAGTGTGCTCCCCAAGGAATGTGGAGAAACCCGGGCAGCTCACAGGAAGCCCGACATACCTTGGTGGTGAGAGATGGGTAGCTCTTGTTCACCTTGCGTAGACCGTCGAGCATCTTGGGCAGCTCCGAGGGGTTGACTGGCTCCACGGCGATCTTGATCACAGATGTGGTATTGAACTTCAAGGGTCGGAAGATCTGAGCCTGTGAGTCAAGGTAGAGGTGAGGGTGGGGCAAATGGGCAAAGGATGGGCAAGCAGCATGGGGCCTTGCCATGGGCCATCATGGGACACTCTTGTCCACATTTGGATGGAGCAAAGAGTGGAAAAGTAGGAAATGTTCCCAACATGCAGCAAAACACGGCAAAATGTGCAAGGCCAGAATCAGAAGGCAGAGTCCAGGCTGGGCCTAGAGCAGCATAGGAACCTGGGCTGGACCCTGCAATTCTGCTGCCTGGGACTTCATGAGCCTCCAACCCGAGCCCTAAGGATGCACTACCTCCTCGTTGCCTCGGGGCTCTGTAATAGTCGCAGTCTTCACAATCGGTTGGTCGACCCCTTCAATCAGGACCCAGTTGCCAGCAGGAACTCGGTTCACCTCGATGTGGTACCTGGGAAGACACCGGGGCTCAGCAGGCCACTGTTCCTGCTGCATCCAGCCCGACTAGAGCAAGGTAAGGGGGGTTGGGGGGGGATCCGCTAGCAGGTGTGGTAGAGTCATAGACTCCTGAAGCAGGAGCCCCAGGGGACATGGGTGGGATACCAGCAACAGGTCAAGACACTACCTGGCTCTCTGGCTTCTCCCGACTTATAGAGAGCAAGGAGTTTTGGAAGAGGAAAAGAGCCATCTCCTCTGAGACAGAAGACCCACTGAAGGGGACCTCAGCTTGTGAGCTGACAGCCAGAGGCTTGCTAACTCAGTGATGGCTGCTACTGGGATCCAGGCCTTACACTGAGCGACATCCCACTCTCACCCACCTCTGAGCAAATTTTGGAAGAGGAAAGGAGAGGGGAGGGGGGAGGGGAAGGAGGAGGAGAAGGAGGACGGGTGGAGAAAAATGTGTCTCTATGTTCCCAGGGTTGAGAACTGGTTTGGGATACAGGTCCCTACTATGGACAAGACTACTCGTCCTAAATTCCTACACGATTTTTGACAGGTTACACACGCATGCTGAAATACTAGTTGCCTAACTTAATCATCTCATGAAGTTATTAAGTTGTCCAGGCTGGGCTTGAGCTTTGAATGCTCCTGCTTCAGCTTCCTGGGTGTGAGGATGACAGACAGGTAAGTGCCACCAAGCCACCTCAGGCCTTGTCTTTTGGTCACAGGTAGTGAATGTGAGGAAGCAATTTTTTTTTTTAATTTGTTTATTATTTTGTTTTGCTTGTTGTGTTTGTTTGTTTGTTTATTTATTCATTTTGTGGCTGGCTCAGCCTGCCCTGGTGGTGGCGCTGGCGCAGCATGTGGTGCCGGGGATCGAACTGCAGTCCCCGCAGTTGCCTGAGCCCTCCTAAGCAGGCGCGTTAGACCACTGAACCATCTCGCCGGCCCCGAGGAAGCAATTTTTGGAGGAAAAAAACATGAAGGTTATGAATTCAGGGACAGAGGAGAATGTAGTTCATTTCAGCCACCTAAAGACAAAGCCAGCCATTTGGCATTAGTCCAAGAGGAGCTCCTCTTTCTTTCCTTTTTTTCTTTTTGTGGTACCAGGGATTGAACTCAGGACCTTGCACTTGCCAGGCAGATGCTTACTCTACTGAGCTATCTCCCTGGCCCAAGAGGAGCTCCTCTTTGCCCCCAGATACCTCGAGTGAGAACTGGAAGTCTCGGACTGGCTGAGGGAGGGGCATTTCCCTTCCCCTGATGAGCCCAGTAGTTCCTATTGCCATGAGGCCTGGCCAACAGTACCTGGCTACTGAAATCCAGAGGCGGCCCACAGTGCAGATCTGAGAGTCCTCCTCGTCCTCCAGGGTGTAGTTCTCCCCGAGCACCTTCACAGGCTGCCCAGCGTGGATGGTGCCACTCAGCACCCGGCCAAAGGCGTGGAACTGGACCCCGTCATCCGTGCTGTACATCTTAGTGGTATGACACATCAGTGGGCCCTGGAGGGGCGCAAGGTGCAGCTTCAACCTCAGATGCTGTGGGCAATGCTGGTCTCCATCTACTCTGCCAGCAATGTTCGGCTTGGGGAGGAGAGCCCAGACCCAAAGGAGGGGGAACTCTGGGAGGGTCCCATTTAATGCTCTGGCCCAGTGGAGGGCTCCATACCACAGGTGACAAGTGTCTTGTCCACACTCTGAGCATGTGGTTTTGAGCTGAGGAGAACTTAGCTCTGGAAAGGTAGATTTCTTTTTTTTTCCTTGTTTTTGAGACAGGGTCTTGCTATGTAGTTCAGGCTGGCCTGGAGCTCACTTTTGTAGCGCAGGTTAGTCTCAAACTCAGACCGATCCTCCAGCCTCAGCCTCCCAAGTGCTGGGATTACAGGCGGGCGCCACCACGCCTGGCTTGGAAAGGCAGATTTCAACCCCAGGACTAATGGCATGGGCTGCTGCCACGCAGAGTTGTCCCCACGAGACCCCTAACCCTGCCGATTGTGAAACAGCCACATCCATCCACCCCTAGTTACAGCCCCAGGCCTTGAGACCTGGGCAGCCTGGGCAGGTTCCCAAGGCCATACAACTGGCACTGACAACTGACTTTCAATTCAGGCCAGATTCTGTTCATGGGAAGGACAAAAGCACTGCCTGGAGCCAAAACCAGCAGCTCTATGGGCAGGAAGCTGGGGCTGCATTTCTTACGTCAGGGTCGCAGTCACTCATGGCCTCGCCAAGGTCAGAGTCCACGCCGCCAGTATAGGTGTGCTCAATCTTGGGCTTGGCGCCCACCTTTGGGGATGGGATGTGCTGCACACACATGTCCACAAAGCCTGGGGAAGAGAGTGCCACACTGCGCCTGGGCTCTAGACACATGCAACCCAGTGCCTGGCAGAGGCACCAGCTCCAGGCTGAGGCCGAGGAAGGGGCTTTACCATCCTCTGTCAGAGAAATGAGGCAGGCAGAGTTCGGGTGCAGGCTCCTTGTAGCTCAGCTACTGAGAGCCTGACGTACTGTCCAAATACACTGCCAGACTCCTGGCACCCATGGGGCACCCACTGAGTCAGGCCAGCACCCAGCCTTAAGCATTTGCAATGCGCCAGGCCAGAACCCAGCTCTGCTGTCTACAACTCTGTAGGACATTCCCTAAGGAGTCCTTACTAAGCCATCCTGTGTCCCTGAAGATCAGTAAACCACACGGAAGAGCATCAGCTGGAGAGGTGGCATAGCCTGTAATCCTAGCACTCAGAAGGCTGAGGCAGGACACTCATGAATTGAAGGGCAGCCTAAGCCACAGAGACTGTCTTGAAAGCCAAGTGGGGCCGGAGCGACATCTCAGCTGTCTAAGCACCTGCCTGGCAGCACAAGGATCTGTGTTTGATTCCTGGTATCACATGCCATGCCAGCCCCGTGCAGAGCCAGGCACCAAAACCAGGCGTGGTGGCACAAGCCTGTAATCCCAGCACCAAGGAGGCTGAGACATGAGGATCACTACAAGTCTGAGCTGCATAGGGAGACCTTGTACCAAATAGTCTTTTTTTAAAAAGCCAGATGGGGGGGAGGGGCCAACATCTGTTAGCACATTGAGATGAACATGTCGGTTCTTTTGCTTGTTCTACAGTGCTTCTTAACACTTCCATTCTGAGAAAAGATATTGTTCAGCTACCTCAGCTGGCCTTAAGCCTGCACATCCTCCTGCTTCAGCCTCCCAAGTAGGTGGGATAACAGGAAGCAGGGTGCTCAGCCATGTCCCACAGGCCTGCTCTGAGGTGGGCCCAGTCTCAGACTGGCTGGCTCAGCACAAGCTATGGAGAGCACTTGCCTGGCCTGAAAAGTGACCTCTGGGCCTGGAGCTGATGGCTGAGAAGTCCCTGTGGCCACCTTTCTGGATCAGTTCCAACAAGATCAAGAACCCACACCACCCACACAAGGGCCAGTGCCCAGACCAAACTCAGTCCCCCAATCTCAGCCATGCTGTCCCTGGGCCCTGGCCTTCTGCTGCCCCTGACAAACAGGCAGACCTCAGAGCTAGGCCTTGTGTTCTCTGTGGGAATCTACCCCTCTATCCTCTCCTCTGAGGAGGGAAGCTGGGGACACACAGAGCCTTGCTTTGGCATCTGGATGGCTTGGACCTCCAACTGGCACCACACAGGTGAAGAGCACTTGTGGGACAGATGCCAGCGCAGGGTAACACCAGCACGCGCTTGTCACCTGTGAACTCTCCAAAGAACTTTTTGCAGACTAGACGGAGCAGGGGCCGGATGTTCAGCTTCAGCTCCTCCTTGGTCAGATGGATACCAAGCTCATCCAGGGTCCTCGGGAGACTGGTGTCCACGTCACCCACCACCTGCAGCACACAGGACACTGAGTCAGCCACGGGGTGGGGGGACAAGGAAAGGATCAGGCAGCTGCAGGAGCTCAGCCACCTGGCTGGCTCCCCTCACACTGCAGTGCTGCCCCCTGGTGGCCAAGAGAAGGCACTGCTCCCCCATTCAGGAGGTGCTGATTTAAAAGAATCAGAGGGAAGACACCAAAAAAGGCCACCTGCTAACCAGGCAGCCCGCAGGACACGGCCAGCCTAAATCATCCTGCAGACTTGTAGTCTCTATCCAGGCAGGGTCTATAAATTTCTTTTATTAATCTGTTCTGGCCAGATGGAGACACTTCCCCATAGTGCTGTTCTGTTATTTGCCTTGTTGCTACGCTGGGCACAGAGATGCTCTTTTGCTGGGGCCAAGAGAAGATTCCTACCCATGCACTCTTTACCCTGCTTGCCCACTCTCGGGAGAGGTGGCACAGTGTTCCAGGGAGCACCAGCCATACCCTCCCATTCTGCCAGGTCCGCCCTCCCCACATGCACATGCGGGCATCACCAAGCTCACGCAGCTGGTCTTCGGCTGGCTCCCTCCTGCCCTCCCTTTCCTTTCTTCCCCTCCCTTTCTGTGTGTGGTGTTTGACTGCAAAGCTCATGCAGGCCAGAAAATTATCTACTCCTCAGCTACATCCCCAGCCCTATCTGTCCATCATCTATTTAGACAGGGTACTCCTAAGTTCCCTAGGCTTGGCTCACTGGAAATCCTCCTGCCTCAGCCTCCCAAGTAGGTGAGCTTAGGTGTATGCCATCACAGCTAGTTCCACGGAACTGTTCTTCTCAATGGCTGTGAAGAAATTTTAAGAGATGTACCAGAATTCATTTAATAAGATCTTCACAGGTGGAAATTTACTTCTAGTTTTTTCTTCACGTTCAGTTATAAACAAGGCTTTATGGCAGTGCATGGTGGCATGTGCCTGTAATCCTATCATTTAGAAGGCTGAGGCAGGAGAATCTCTGAGTTCCAAGGCCAGTTTAGACTACAAAAATGAGTTCAAGGACAGCCTGGACTACATAGATCTTGCCAAAAAGACAAAGGGACAGCCGGGCGTGGTGGCACACACCTGTAATCCCAGTACTTGGGAGGCTGAGGCAGGAGGATCGATGAGAGTTCGAGACCAGCCTGAGCTACAAAAGTGAGCCCAAGGCTAGCCAAAACTGCACAGTGAGATCCTGTCTCAAAAAGACAAAAAAAAAGACAAAGGGGCTAGCCAGATAGCTCAGTGGATTAAAGTGCCTGCTTAGGCAGATGCAGTGGGGCTGGGGCTCAATCCCCAGCAATGCTGTGCCGGCTATGCCCCAGGGTATGCTGAGATGGCGACTGAGATTGGGCATGGTAGCACATGCCTGTAATCCCAGCACTTGGGAAGCTAAAAAACACAGGATGATCACTATAAGCCCGATCTGTGTAGTAAGACCCTGTACTAAATATATATATTTTTAAAAAAAAAGACAAAACAAAACATAAAAAAACCTTGCTATGTTGTATATTAAAAAAAAAAAAAGAAGAGGCCATGAAGATAGCTCTGTGGCACAAGTGCCTGCCTAGCAAGTGCAAGGTCATGAGTTCAAACACCGGTCCCACATACACACACAAAAACAAAACAAAACAAAAAATGAGGAGGCTTTCACAATTTTATCCATAACTAATTTCCAAGACAGAGGCAAGTTTCAGCAGCACACAGCTGGGAGTGCCACAGTCTCTTCTTTCTACCTCTCCACCTTCCCCAGAGTCCAACCGCAGGGCTTAAATTGGGAGCAGCAAAGAAGCCTGGCCCTGGAAAGAGGATCACACATCCCCAGCTGGTGACCAGGCACCTCACTCCTGGCAGGGCAGCACCAAGGGCCAAGCTTGCAGGCACTCACCTGCGCCAGGATCTTGTAGAGCGGCTCAAGCACAAACTCCACAAAGCTCCGCTGGGAGCTACTGGTCGGGGCCTTCTTTGTGAACTTCCGCCTGCAGAAAGAGGCACTGCCTGTGACTGGAGGTAGTACTGAGCCGAGGTGCACTGGCCGCGCAGGAGCCTCGGAGGGCACCATTCTGCACTCTCAGTTTCCAAAGCGAGCGGAGGTGGCCCCAAGGCCCTAAGCTCTGTGCTTCGAGGCTTTGCTGAGCTCTCTCAGGAGGGAGGGCAAGCATGCAGGAGAAAGGGGCTTCCCCACGGGAACCTCTATCTGCACGGCTTGCTAAGAAACTGCTCACTCTCCTGAGCCCCAACTCTACTCACGTTTTAGGGTTGAAGTAGATGTCACCCCAGAGTCTTTTAGCAA
Organism: Capromys pilorides; assembly: GCA_004027915.1. Taxonomy (NCBI): domain Eukaryota; kingdom Metazoa; phylum Chordata; class Mammalia; order Rodentia; family Capromyidae; genus Capromys; species Capromys pilorides. Next base: position 6,024 of record PVKN010014628.1, on the reverse strand, counting down.
ATTCCTGGTAATTAATGTCACCTGTGGGAAAAGGTACACAACCACATCTGTTGTCTGAGATTCTGTTTCAGGTGCCAGATGGTTTGTGGCTGAGGAATCCCAACCTTTTCCTCTTGGAGCCCAGACATTTCGTTCTAGCCAGCAAGGCTGGGACACTGGGGCAAAGTGGATGGTCGTGCTGAGGCCTGAGCAGAAAGCAGGTCTCTCCTGTGTAGCAGGGCTGGGTGAGCTGGCCCTGCATCCTCTCTGACAGAACAAATCTGGCACTTCTTGACAGGCCTTAGATCCTGAGCAACCATCCAGACCTCCTCAAGAAAGCACCAAAGTGACCTGGGCTCATCTCCCAGTTCACAGGGCAGGGTACAATGTTCTCAAGTCCTGGACAGATGGAGCCAAGCAGCTGAGGCTTTTTTTTTTTTTTGCTGGGGATGGAACTCAGGACTTTATGATTTCTAGGCAGGCACTTATGCTGCTGAACTATCCCTGGCCAAAGCTGAGGCTTTTAAAACTAAGGATCTTCTGACCCACGGCTCCTGAACCAGACCACGGAGCACTGCTGCCAGCTGCTTTCTCCGGACGCCGGACCTCCCGAGGTGGCCCCAGTTCACGTGCACCCTTTCTCAGTGCCAAGTCCTCTCTGCACTTGTACCCCAGCTCCACAGCCACCTCCTCCCTACTTAGCTCACAGCTATGTCCTCCTGACACCACCTCATTAGCCTGAATCTCCCACTCCTTGAAAGCATGGCGTCTCCTGTGCCTCGATTGCAACACACTGTGCCCTGCCTTCGCAGGCCTGAGCTCCCGGCCTCCTGACTGCTGAGAGCGCACGCGTGCCAGTTTCACCGGTGCCTCGGCCTCACAGGCAGCACCATCCCACATCTACAGCCCTGAAACTGGCAGTGGTGCCCCTCCACGGGCCTCTTGCAGTCTGTGACAGTGGTGGGAGCTGCTGACCCCAGCAGCTCTCGGCACCTGCAGGGCTGTGCTCCCCAGGTCCTAGCCCCACCACCTGCTTCCTCTCTACTTCCTGCCCTGTAGACCCTGCAAATGGCTGAGGGATTCTGGGTACCCATGGGCAGAGGCCCTGGGAACCAGACAGCTCAGCTGCCAGGACTCAGCATGAGCAGGCAGTGTCGACACAGTACATGTGCCCTGCAGCCCAGCTCCTATGCTGAGGGTAAAACGCCTGACCTCTGACTGGACCTGTAGTGCTGACCTGGCTTTCCGAGAGACACCAGTTCCTTCACATACTGACAGTGCCCCTGCAGCACAGTGCCATTTCTATGTCACAATGTCAAAGGACACAGGCCCAGAAAATGCACAAGCTTCTGCAGCTGTGCACAGGCCAAGTGCAGCCACTGCTCACTCCCAGCCCTCCTTCACTTCCACACTGGGGACTAAATGGAGGGGGCTGAGCTCCACGCCTAGGAGACAGGGTCCCACTAAGCACCCAGGCTGGCCGTGGCCCTATCGTCCCCCTGCCTCAGCCTCCTGAGCAGCTGGAACAGATTACAGGTGCGTGCCACTACACCTGGCTGAGGAGCAAGTTTCAAATGTCTCTTATGTCATGGCAACAAAAGTGTCCAACCAAGAGTGGACAATAGCTATGCAATGCAAGCTCACAAGCAGGACTGCTCCGTCAGCACCCACGATGGGGCCATCATAGTGTAGACACACACAAGCACCAAGCCAGTCTCTGTCAGGCTGGAGGAGACCATGAGAAGTAGGGGGCTAGTGAAGGCCCAGGGAGGCGGCTCTGCCCATCTGTCACCCACAACAGTAGGACAGGGATGCCTCCTCAGCAGCCTTGGGGTGTGGCCTTCTAGCCCACACCCACCTCCCTCACCAAAGGAGACACTTGGCTTATAATTCCGGCTCCTTCTTTCATTGCTTCCACTTTACTTTGCTGAGCCTGGAGCAAGCATCTAGGGTCCTCAGCCCAAGGAACAGCAGCCACCAAGATGCAGGGAGGCCACTTACCGAAGGTATCTGCATAGATCTTGGCGAAGGAGCCCAGGGTGAAGCAGATGCTGTACTGGGAGCTCGAGAAGCAGACGTTGCCCAGCAGTGGAGAGAGCGTGAGGTTCTCATCAGTGGAGTACATGCTGCAAGAGAAAGAGAGCGAGGCTGAGCCGGGCTGGCCGGGACAGGAGTGCTTGGAGCTGGGGCGGCTGTACAGCCGCCGAGAGGCGCCCCGGGGTGGCGAGGGACAAAGGCTCGTGACGGGGGGCGGGCTCTGTGTTACAGAGTTACATTAAAACTTCATTTACTTGTATTTTGCACTGCTGGCTACATAACCAAGGGCCTTGCACAGGTTAGACAAACGCTGCAACTCTGAGTTATACCAGTAAACCCAAAACGTTTACATTACTTTTTGTGACAAGGTGTTTTGGTATTCCCTGGGCTGAACTCAAACTCCTGGGTCCATGGAAGTGAGGAATGTAATAAGTACTTCTAAGTACTCCACTGGGATAGCGTACTTAAAAGGCACAAGGCCTAGGTGTGATTCCTAGCGTAGAAAACACATTAAACACTTGGGCTGAAGAAATCCTCCTGCCTCAGCCCTCTGAGTAACCACATGAATGTCTTTCACTGGGCCTATTCTTTCTCCTTGGCTTTTTTTAAGGTCAGAACCTTCCTAGGTAGCCCAGGATGTCCTCAACCTTAACAGGATCCTTGGGCTTCACCCTCCCAGAGGCTGGGATGATAGACCTGGATCCATCAAGACGAGGCCCTGTTAAGCTGCTCGTTTGCCTAGGCTGATCTATCCTCCTGCCTCAACCTCCCAATGTGCTGAGTAGATCATGGCCACTATGGCCAGCAAAGCTTTAATTTCTTCATCTTTTCCCCAGTAGCGGGGAGTGAACCTAAGCCTTGCTGGGCCAAGTGCTCTGCACCGATCAGCATCCCAATACCCCATCCCGTAACCTTTAATCCTGGAGGACTCTCAGAAGCCACTAACATCTTCAGTTCACTAACACTTACAAGAAAATCAGTTGTACACAGGGCTAGAGCTCCAACTCCAGCCTTTACACTACACTATTTCACAGAATCATTACCTTAGAATAAAAAGTGTTGGCTAATAAAGAACTGTTCCACGTCCCCTTCCTTCCAGCGCACCTCAAAGCTACACTCTTAGAAGCAACTGCTTTCAACATTCTTAATGCTGGTTTCTGGGCTGGACTGTTGCTCAGTAGTACGGTGCTTGCCTAGCCATGTGCAAGCGAGGCCTTGGGTTCCTTCCTTAGCAGCTCAACAAGAAAAAAGTACTTCTTAATTATTTTTTTTAATTTTTTACTACCAGAGATTTAATTCATGGTCTTAGCACTTTATTTAATTTATTTACTTACTTATTTATATTATGGCTGCTCAGCCTGCCCTGGAGGTGGGGCTGGCATAGCATGTGGGCCGGGGATCAAACCGTGGTCCCTGGGGTTGCCTAAGCTTGCCTAAGCAGGCACTTTAGACCACTGAGCCGTCTCGCCAGCCCCGGTCTTAGCATTTTAAAAAATTTTATTTATTTGACACAGGATCTCACTACACAGTTCAGACTGGTAGAGATCCTCTCTCAGCCTCCCCAAAGCTGGGATTACAGGGGTGTGTCACCATGCCCAGTTTTGGGACCAGTACTTGCGCTTGCCAGTCATGTGCTTAGACTGCTGTGTTATCTCCCCAGACCTCTTAGCACTTCTTAAAATTTTGAGATGAGCTCATTAAATTGCCAACTTTCCCAGACTGGACTTGAAATTGAAATTCTCCTGCCTCAGTCTCCTGAGTGCTGAGACCGTAGCACATGCCACAATACTTGGGGTACCTTTACCTAGAGGACTGAAACAGAACTCCCTGGTCTCCTATCTTGGTAGGCCAGGACCGACCTCTAGCTCATTCCCTCTCCTCTTCTTAGCAAAGAACTTTACACCTGTGCTCCACCCAGAGCCCTGCTGAGCACGAGCACAGCCAAGGGAGACCGGATGGCAGCTCAGGCCCAGGCCACAAGGTGTCCTGGGGCCCCGAGTGGGCGCGGCCTCTGAGGAGGCCACGCCGGCTCTTCAGGTGTCAGGGGGTCCTCAGTCCTCCCTGCAGCACGGCTCACACTCACTAACTAGAGCCTCATGCCACTAGCTCTACAACAGGTGCAGTGGGGCCGGGCTCAGCCCTGCTGCACTTGCTGCGTTCTGAGACCCAGCTGCAAGGCTGCCTGCCCTTGCCCTACGATGCGTGTTGAGCGCAGGGCCCTGGGCCATTTCTTCTAACACCCCAACAGGCACTCTTACTCTTCTCTCACCAAAGCAAAGCCTAAGCTTTGGTAATTTGTCCAATGTTATGTAGCTGGTGTGTGGTAAAGATAAGATGACCCTAGAGGCCAGAGTGGAGACTGTGACATGACAGATGAGACCCCCAAGTTGCTGAGGGTTGTGGCGCTGACCTGCACACCCACAATGTGCCAAGCATATGCCAGGGAATGACAGTGCCACCCCAGGAACTCAGGTAAACTTAGTGCTCCTGATGCCAGTGTCCAAAGACAGTGCCCCACCCCTACCTTATTAGCCCGTTGACCTCATCTACGATGTGTCGCAGCTTGTAGTAGGCATCAGTGGGTGGCAGCTTCAGCTCCAGGATGAGCCGGTCAATCTTGTTGATGCACACAGTGACTGACAGCCTCTCCTGCACCGCATGCTTGATCAGCCGCTCGGTGTTCAGCATCACCTGGGGACGGGAGCTCGGAAGTGGGACGTGGTGGCCAGTGGTGCTGGGGAGGGCGCACAAGGGCCTTGCGGGGCCTGGGGGCAGGAAGCCTAGGCCAGACTGCTCTGCACTCCAGGGGTACCCAGAGGCTGTGGCCCTGGGAATCAGGACTTGGGTGAACAAATTACTTTTAGCTGCAGGGCTGGGGCTGGAACCCGGGGTCTTGCACACACTGGAAAATGCCCAACACTGAGCTGCAGCCCAGCCTGCACAGGCGATTCCTACGCACCACGCAGAAACGCCTGCTGGTGGATGGGAGGGGCTTCCTCCGAGCTGGCCTGGGTCTGCAGCATCTGGCAGCCAAGAGCACATCCAGACCGCTTTCTCCATTTACAGAACTGGGGACTGAGCTCGGCCTCTATACTCAGCTCCACATCACCGAACTGCCCAAACTGGGTACAAACGTGCACTCCTGCAGCAGCCTCCTAGAGTGCTGGCTGACAGGCATGCGCTATGATGGGCTCATGACCAGACGGCTGCTTCCAACACCAGGCCCTGCCTGGAGCAGAGAGTGCCTAACGGAGCAGCCAATCCCAGGACTGGGGCAAAGATAGGACAACAGAACATTCTCTATGCTAGGATCGTAAAGTGCCCTCAGGATGGGACAGGTGCGGGGAGGGAGAGGCCAGGTCACAGGGTGGCACAGTCACGCCCAGCCTCTGAGCACTGCGGTGTGAGGGCGTCAGTGGCCTTCGATCCCCTGAACGTGCCATGCTGGCCATAAGTTGATGAGCAACAGCCTTCCAAGCAGGAATGTAGAAGAAATTAAAAGCAGCTGGAGGGGCTGGCAGATTAGCCCAGTAGTCTAAAGCACCTGCTTAGGCAAGCTTGGGCATCCACAGGGACCACGGTTCAATCCCCAGCGCCACATGCTACACCAGTCACCACCCCCATGGCAGGCTGAGCTGGCCATAACAGAAAGAAAGAAAGAAAGAAAGAAAGAAAGAAAGAAAGAAAGAAAGAAAGTCGCTAGTCCAAGCCTAACAGGAAGAGACCTTCTTGCCTGCTTGCTACATGACTCGCTTCCCTATTTGGTACTAGATTTAATCAATTTTACCTGAGCAATGGTGCTTGTAATCTCAATGGGTGAACATGGTTTTGTCCCACCTCATGCCCACCTAAGCCAGTTCCCATGTCTCTCCACCACCTTAGACCCTCCTCGCCACATCGTTTTCCTCTGTAAAGTCCCTGGAAGAGACAACTTCCTGGGGCCAACCCACTCAGGACCCCCCTCCTATCCCTCTCTTGGACAGGAGCTTTCTTTCCCCTAATAAAATT
>PVKN010014627.1:0-19037 GCA_004027915.1 Capromys pilorides | reverse complement strand
AATTAACAGAATATATACTTCAACCAAATAAATAGCACAAGGTTGATGGTGAAGGAATACACCAACTGCTGTCTTCTACACAGCCAGACATAAAAGCAATTTACAAAACAAAGTGAAACAATCATTTTTTTCCTAATTTTTTACAAATATTTTAGAAAAATTGGTATTTTTCATTAAACATATATTTATGTTAACATACAAGGAACTTTTTTTTTGTGGAACCGGGGATCAAACTCAGGACCTTGCACTTGCCAGGCAGGTACTTGTGCCCCTGAGCTATCTCCCCGGCCCCAAGCTTATTATTTTTAAGTGAGTATTTTTTACATTTTTCAATATGGTATAGAGGGACATAACTAAAAAACAAATGTTCTCTGGGATCTTCACCAACTTTTTAGATACACAGTATAGGGATCCTATAATGATTTGAACACAACCCTAAAGATCATGTGCTAGAAAATGAATCTCTAGCCAGACACAGTGGCCCACACTTGTAATTCCAGCACTCAGGGCGCTGAGACAGGAGGACTGCTGTGTGTTTGAGGCTAGCCTGTGCTTCAAAATGAGTTCCAGGCCAGCCTGAATTGCAGTGAAACCTGATCTCAAAAAGACAAAATTAAAATAAAATCAATCCCTAGTATAACACTGTTGGAAGAAGAGGTTTAATTACACCAAGTGCTAAGGACTCTGCTGTTCTGAAGGGATTAGCAACCTCAATATAGTCGAGTCCGGCCCCCTCTTCTGCACTACGGGATGATGCGGTCCATGGGCCTATGCCAGATGCCAGCACCACGCTCTTGGGTTTCCCAGGCTCCAGAAACACAAGCCAAATAAATTCACTGTTACTTATGAATTACTCAGTCTCACACATGCTACTACTGCAGCAGCAAATGGACTAAGGCAGGTTCTAAAATATAACAGGTAGAGATATAGGCCAGCACTAAAGTTCTTGCATAAATGAATCCCCGAGACTGATTCCTCAGAACACCATTCAAAAAACCCACAGTAACATCTACCTCAGTAAAAACAGGAAAGCAACAAAAAAAAACTCTTCTCATAGATACACAAATGGCCTGAAAAGCACATTAAAGGAATACAATGTCCAATGACAAGAACACCAAAATCCAAAATGTAGTCTAGAATGGTATGCATCAGTGATCCCTGCTATTTGGGATGCTGAGACAAGAAGGTCACAAGGTCAAGGCCAGTCTGAGCAACACAGTGAGGACATGTGTCAAAACAAAAATGAGTTAAGGATGTAGTTCAGTGGTACAACACTTGCCTAACATTATGAAAGCCCCCAGGTTCAATCCTCAGTACCATTTAAAATATAAGCCGGGTGTGGTGGTGCATGCCTGTAATCCCAGCACTTCGGAGGCTGAGGCAGGAGGATCAGTGTGAGTTCGAGACCAGCCTGGGCTACAAAAGTGAGCTTAAGGTCAGCCTGAACTGCATAGGGAGACCCTGTCTCAAAAAGACAAATATATATATACATATGGAGAGGGAGAGAGAAAACAGAAAAAAAGTAATTTAAAAATCCAAAGTCTCGGGCTGGCAAAATAACACAGTGGTCTAGAGCACCTGCTTAGGGCAAGCACTGGGACCACAGTTCCCAGCACCACATGCTGCACCAGCCCCACCCGCAGGACAGGCTGAGCCAGCGACAATGTACATACGTACCATACATACATACATACATACATACATACATTTTCTTAAAAATCCAAAGTCTCTTCCTCAAAAGTACTAGGGCAGGGGCCAGTGAAATGGTTCAGCAGTCTAAAGCACCTGCTTAGGAAAGCTTAAGAAACCACAACGACCATAGTTCGATCCCAGGCACCACATGCTGTGCCAGCCCCACTCCTAGGGCAGGCTGAACTGGTAGCAATAACAACAACAACAACAACAAAACAACAACAACAACAATAATAATAAAGTACTAGGGTATAAAATTGTTTTCCAAAGAGAGAAGGACTTCATTTTTTGTTTGCTTGTTTTTAAAGTCTTCTTGAGACAGGGTCTCCCTATGCAATTCAAGCTGGCTTTGAACTTACTTTGTGGCCCAGGCTGCAACCTGAAACAATCCTCCTGCCTCCACCTAGGATTGCAGGCATGCACCACCACACCAGTCCGACTTCACAGTTTAGAACTTACTTAAGTGAATGTTTGACAGGCCTTCCCCACTAGGATATAAGCTTCACGAAGACAGGAAAATGTGTGGTTTGTTCACCACTAAAGCTACCCTAGCACCTTGCACAAAGCAAGAGTTCAATTATTTGTTAAGATTTTTTTTTTAAACCAGAGAAGGCCTTGTCATGAGGTTCAGGCTAATCTTAAACACACTATGTCACTTGGGCTATTCTCAAACTCACAGGGATGCTCTTGCCTCAGTCTCCTGAGTGCTGAAATTACAGGAGTTCGCCACCATGACCAGCCTATTTGGTTGTATTTAAAAAACGTCCATAGATTGGGCATGGTGGCATGTGCCTGTAATCCCAGCTCTTGGGAGGCTGTAAACAGGTGGATCACTACAAGTTCAATCTAGTAGTGAGACCCTGGGGCTAGGAAAATAGCTCAGTAGAATAAGTGCTTGCCTGGCAAGCGCAAGGCTCTGAGTTCAATCCCCAGTTCCAGAAAAAAAAAAAAAAAAAAAAAGACATTGCAAAAATAGTAGTGAAACCCTGAGCACCCTGTAGATCCTTCCCTAAAACACAAATAAATAAATATCCATAAAGACTTGCAAACAGAACCCCGTGACATGCCTGTGCAAATTTTATTTTTTTGCCTACTCAAAACTTATAAACAGGCCAGCAAGATGGCTCAGTGGTCTAAAGCACCTGCTTAGGCAAGCTTAGGCAACCATAGAGACTGCATTCGATCCCCAGCACTACATGCTGTGCCAGCCCCACCCCCAGGGCAGGCTGAGTTGGCCATATTAAAAAAAAAAAACTTAAAACATGAAATTTTACAATCAAACTTTACCTATTTAAGCTGAGTGTGGCAGCACATCTCTGTAATTACTGCACACTGAGAGGAGGATCAAAAGTTTGAGCCCAAGCTGGGCAACTAGTCACTTAGCTAGACCCTGTCTCAAAATAAAAACAAAACAAGGCCAGGGTTATGGTTCAGTGCAAAGGCCCTACGTCTAACCTCAGTACTCAAAAATAAAAAAGTACCAATTTGCATAGTAATAAGTCACAAAATATAACATTCTCTGACAACCTATTTATTTAATTTCAGGTATGGTTATTTGTATTACATTGGGCATTTTGGATTTCTAATTCCTACAACTACTGAATAAACTTTGCAGATAAGAAAGTAAGCCTCCAGAACCAGGTGTGGTGATGCATGCCTGTAACCCCAGCACTCGGGAGGTTGTGACAGGAGGATCCCTGCAAATTCCAGACCAGCCTGGAGGTTAGAAAAGTGAGCACAAGGCTGGCCCAAACTGCATAGCAAGACCCTGTCTCAAAAAAAAAGCAAGCATCTAAGAAACTAACCTGTCTAGGGCCAGGGATACAGCTCAGCAGCATAAGTGCCTGCCTGGCAAGTATAAGGTTTAGAGTTTCATCCCTGGTACTTCAAAAAAAAAGAAAAAGGGAGGGAGGGAGGGAAAGCTAACCTGTCTAAAGTTACACAAGCAACAGAAAATTAAACCCCTATTTCTGCTCAGAAGCCCACAAGCTCTTCGCTACATATGTACACTGATGCAGTAGCTGATATCCTTTCTTGCCTTTTCCTCTCATTTTTTACAGGAATTCATTTTGTGGTAACATGTTTTCCTTTTCTCAATCTTCCACTCCCTTTCACTGTACTCAAATTCCCACTCCTTTGCACTATTCAAGCAGTACAGTCTCTCTGACAGAAAATGTTATTCCACTATTAGAAACTGCGTAACAACAGCACAAGCAGTATAAAAATCTCAAAAAGAGTACCAGATTGCAAAACACAAATCAAGGCTCTCTGAAGCACTGGTCTCCAATACTGTCTTACCATCTAGTTACAAAGGACGCACGGGCAGTGCTGTCAGCTCCCACAACTGACCAGGAGCGCCTTTGGACAGGGCCATCTTGTCAAATTCTACACCACACTTCACCAATTACAAAGTACCAAGACAGCACTTTCATCAATTTCTGCTGTCTCTACAACCAGAGGAGCAATACTGAGGGGACTAAAACTCCCAAGATCTCAGGAAAACTGGAATAAAAGAAACTGTCTTGGGGCCGGTGAAATAGCTCAGTGGTCTAAAGCTCCTTCCTGCTTAGGTAAGCTTAGGCAACAGCAGGGACAGTGGTTGGATCCCGGGCACCACATACTGTGCCAGCCCTACCCCCAGGTCAGGCTGAGCCAGCCATAAGATGGATGGACGGACGGACGGACGGACGGATGGATGGTTTTTTTTTTTTAAAAAAAGAGGGGCCAGGGAAATAGCTCCATGGCACAAGTGCCTGCCTGGCAAGTGCAAGGTCCTGAGTTTGAACCTCAGTCCCACAAAAAATTTAAAAAAAAAAAAAAAAGAAACTGTCTCCAAGGGACATACTGGTGACAAAAGAACATGTCGAAAAGAAAAAAAGTTATTGCTGTTACTATCATTTTTCTCCACAGTTTATTTATCCCCCATTGCTCCTGAATAATATGTTCATTCTTTTTTCCCCCATTTTTGGTTAAAGGATAATAAAATAAACAAAAGTAAACTATCCTACAAAATTTACAATGCCATAAACATTACTATGTCACTTGATAATCTCACAAGACAGTATCTTCAGGGAGGGATCCCAGAGCCTGTGCAAATTTCACATATTATATGGAAATCATTTTAAACATTACAAATCCAGAAGTATGTCTTACTTTAATTTCCAAAATAAATAAAATGGGGCTGGCAAGATAGCTCAGTGGACTAAGTACCTGCTTAGGCAAGTGCAGGGACTGGGTTCGATCCCAGCACCACATGCCACACCAGCCCACCCTAGGCACCAGCCCATCCCAGGCGTGCTGAGCTGGCCACGGACTGGGCACAGTGGTGCATGCCTATAATTCCAGCACTGGGAAAGCTAAAAACAGGAGGATTATAGCAAGACCTGTACCAAATACATTAAAAAAAAGTACAATGGGGAGGGGAGCTCTACTATCATAAAAAAATAAATTTTAAAGAAGGCCTTAACTAAAATAAAGTATCGTAGGAAACCACGTATGCAGCCTTTCATTAAGATTTACCATCGTATATATTTACTTGTAATTCCCAAATAAGCCATCAAATATTCCATTAAAAATAGATGGGGTTTGGCAAGCCGAAAATAGGAGGATCACTTCGAGTCTGATCTATGTAGTGAGACCCTAAGCACCCTGCAATAAAATACAAAAAAATAAAAACAGATGGGGAGGGCAGCGCATATAGTTCAGCAGCAGTGCTCTCCTGGCAAGCACAAGGTCCTGAATTCAATTAATTACAGGTCGACAAAAAAATGGGGAGACATGGCATGATGGCAACTCACCCATAATCCAGGCACAAGGGACACTGAGGCACAAGGACTGCTTTGAGTATGGGCTTGCCTGGCTACAAAGTGAGTTCAAGGCCAGCCTGACCCACGTAGCAAAATTCTGTCTCAAAAAGACTAAAAAAATGTTGTTGGGCATGGTAACAACGCCTATAATCCCAATACTTCTGGAAGCTAAGGCAAGAGGATGACACAGGAAGACTGCCGTAAGCTCAAGGTTAGCCTGCACTACACAAGACCTTATCTCAAAAAACAAAATGAAAGAACAAAAAACTGAATTGGAAAATTCCCACAGGCCAGGTCCCAGTGGCAAAGGCCAGGTGTGGGTGTGGTAGCACATACCTATAATCCCAGCACTCAGGAAGCTGAGGTAGGAGGACTATCCCAAGTTAGGGAGGCAGAGGCAGGATAGCTGTAGAGTCCAAAACCAGTGTGAGCTACAAAGTGAGCTCAAGGCCAGCTTGAGCTGTACAGGGAGACAGTGTGCCTCAGAAAGACAAGGAAGAAAGGAAGGAGGGAGGGAGGGAAGGAGGGATGGAAGGAGGAGGAATGAGCAACAGTTGGGCTTCTATCACTCAAAACACTGGGAATCTAACTCAGGACATCACACTCAGGCAGACTCTGAGCCACTGAGCTATATCCCCAACTATTTATGTCAACTCTTTGGGACTCAAAAAATTATACAGCTATTTACAGGATTTTCTAACATACAAGAAAATGAAAATACCTAGCAGCTTCTATAGGAGTCTGTCTAGAATAGCCACCACCCTTTCAGCTCCCTATGCTTGCATTTCTAGACTCAGATCCTACACCAACACTCACTGCCCCAATGATGGAAAAACTCAACCAAGTATAATCATTCGAATTGTCCTTCACAGAAAAGTGAAATCTGGACACTGTGCTAATAATCAGTTTGCTAGAAGCACTAAAAATTAAATTCACATTTCCAAGAATGAAGCAGCCATTTTTCCCACGTTTGTTAAGTAAAAAAGGCCAGATTGAAGAAAGTTAACTTTCTTCAGAAAGCAGAACAAAAACTTGCAGAGACTACTTATGACAAACTGGAAGGAAAGTGCCACCTAGACTACACTGGCCCCTGAAGGAATCCTAATTTCTAGTTCTGGCAAACATTTGTGAGTTCTTTAACCAATGCCTTAGGCCCTCAGCACACCTGTCCCCAAAGCATTGCTCAAAGCACCATAAAAGAATTTTCTACTATCTATAATTGCAAGAGAAATAACAGGACAAAAGCAACTAAGACCTAAAACCAAAAATCACCTTGGGGCCAGGAATGTAATTCAGTGAGAAAGCACTTGCTTAGCATGCACTAGGCCCTGGGTTCCAACTCCAGCCTTGCCATATTAAAAAATAAATACACAAACACCTATATTTTAACTCCTCAACTTCATGTTTTCTTTCCAACTTACCTCTTCAAAGGTTCTGCTGCTTCACAGCAAGAGGTCTGAGCACTATTTGTTTAGGTCCTTTAGACACTGTAAAAAATAAAATATTAATATAAGTCATCCAGCAATCTCTTTAAAGCAAAAAACAATTTTTCATCAGCAATATATTTTAAAGGAAAGGGTTTCCAAATCTAGTTAGAATACTGAATGTGCCAACTTGTGGGGTTTTTTAAAAGTTCTACAGTCTAAATTTTAGGGCCTCTGCAGACATACATCCCCAGTTTTTGTTTTGTTTATAGACATGGTCTTTCAAATTACCCAGGTTTGGCTCGCAAGTATCAATCCTCCTGCCTCAGCCTCCTAGAGTGTAGAGACTGAAGGTATGGTTATGCACCCCAGCTGGCTATTATGTTCATGTCCCTTGATAGTGCTACAGTGAGACTAAAACAAAACATTTTTAACAAAAGCCCTGAATGATTCTGACAAATGAACAGTAGAACAGGGTTTCTGGTGAATACGTTTTCATTCAGAATCATATGATAGCCAGCCCTGTGATCCCAGTACTTCCGAGGTTCAGGCAGGAGGTTTTAATAAGTTAGAGGGCAGCTTGGCTACACAGTGAGTTCAAGGCCAGTCTGAACTATTATGAGACCATGTCTCAAAAACCACAGTACAGTTGGGCAAGGTAGCACAAAGCTATAATCTCAGCTGTTATGGAGGATGAGACAAGACTACAAGTAAGGCCAGACTTGCCAATTTACTAACTCTTTGTCCCTAACATTTAAAAGGGCTGAGATGTAGTTCAATGGCAGATGGCTTGCCTGGCATGTCTAAAGCTCCGAGTTCAAACCAGAATACTAGAGGAGGAAAAAAAAATAGGGTTTTGGTATTATCTTTTAAAGATATTTTTTGGTAGCTAATAGATAAATGATAGTGGCATCATAGCAATATGTACCCCATGCAAATAATCTGTGAACTCCTGGAAATCTGACCACTGTCAAAATGTTCAAGGATCAAAGCTCCAGATATGCTTTCAGCTGCAAAATAACCACTTTTAATGTTGTGCTGACAAAACTTTAAAAAGACACAAGATGGAGATTTTCAAGTGACAAGGAAAAGACCAATGTATCATAGCTTCAACAAGTCTCTTTGCTAAATAAAATCAAATGATGCTTTAAATGCTATCAAAAAAGTAATCAAAACCTAAAGTTGACAACTTTATTAACAGCAAGGAATCAACTTGAGGAAGCCACCTCCACTTCTTGAATTTTGCAAAAAAAAAAATCATGTTGGTAGGTATGTGGCACACATCTGTAATCCTAGCATTTGAGGCTGCAGTGGAAGGATCTCAAATTCAAGGTCATCCTGGGCTACATTAGGAAGTTTGAGATAAGCCTAAACTACATAGTGAGACAGTCTCAAAAAACAAAACATAAAGGAAAATAGCTATTATGATGCCCAAAAAGTCAACCAACTACAGCTCTTGTACTCCACTTTTTTTAAGGCAAAAGGAAAAGGGGAGTGAGCTGCAGACGAACCGTATGGGGCTAACTAAAGAGAATAAGTTCTAGGGTATCTCTCATTGTAAGTATGATTAAATTCAAATTAACGAAGACCTTCAATACTTTCAATACTCTGAAAATACTCTTATCTAATTAACATCAAACTGGCTGTTGTAGCACACACAACCCCAGCAATATGGGAGGCAGGGGCAGGAACAGTGACAGAAAACCTTTCGGAGCTTCATAGGTTCACCACCACTGGACAGGAGGAAACGACAAGTTCAAGACCACAGTAGGCACTCAAGTGATTTAGTGAGACCTTATCTTATTATTTTTATGCATTTAGTACAAGGTCTACAGGGTCTCACTACACAGATCAGACTCAAAGTGAAGTGATCCTCCTGTTTTCAGCCTCCCAAGCCCTGGAATTACAGGCACGTGCCACTAGGTTCAGTTTCAATTGCTATCTCAGCATGCCCCAGAGGTGGGGCCAACATAGCAGGATGGGAATCCAACCCCTGTCCCTGCATCTGCCTAAGCAGGTGCTCTAATCTGCTGAGCTATCTGGCTGGCCCTGAGACCCTATTTTAAAATAAAAATGAAAAATAAAAAAGCTCAGTATGAAGGTTCAATCCCCAGATGGCAAAAATAAGTACCAGTTTGGTCACTTAAAAAAATATTGTTTAGCCAGGCAGGGTGACACATGCCTGTAACCCTAGCACTCAGGAGACTTGAGGTATGATGATCACTGAGAGTTCAAGAACAGCCTGGGCTACAAAATGAGCTCATAACCAGCATGAGCTACATAGCAGACCATGTCTTAAAAAAACAAACATTCTGTTTTTCAAATCTCTCCCCTCTTTTCCCAACATCGCACAAAGTCATGAGAAAAACAACACTATTGTTTATATTCCTACACACTTTTTTTTTTTTTAATAGCCAGCTCAGCCTGCCCTGGGGATGGGGCTGGCACAGCATGTGGTGCTGGGTAATCTTGGTTTCCTAGGCTTGCCTAAGCAGGCACTTTAGACCGCTGAGCCATCTCACCAGCCCTGACATTCCCATATAATTAGAGGTTCTCCAGTACCACAAAAGATCAGAATAAGGTAAACTTAATCATGAAATTTTCCTTACATTTTTAAAGATATAATTACTCAAGACATTAAAAAATGAATGGAAACCCTAGGTCTTTATTACCGTAAAATACTAGTGAAGGTCAAGCATAGGGGAAAAAAGTGGGTTCCTCAAATTTTTACACTGTTGACTAAAGAACATTAAGGCTATTCAAACTCTTCAAGGAAAATAGACATCTAACTTGCTTCTAAAATACCTGGATTAACACCAATATAGGCTATAGATTTAAGCTAACGAGACTGGACCCATTATAGAACAACAATGACGACAACAAAAAGAGTACAGGAAGTTTAATAAGCAGGGACTAATAGAGGACTGCAAATAAAGTCAAGTTTTGAAAATAGTACAAATGAAAGATCCTCTAGAAGTTCAGAGAATAGTTATCTTTTCACCAAAAATCATCCTCCAGGACAATAATCGCTACAGTGTCATCTAGTACAAAAGTCAACAAAAGAAAACACATTTTATATAAAGTATTGAAATGCATAGTCATGAGAACAAACTGGTGTGATATAAAAAAAAAATATCATTTAGAAAAGATGTTTCAAAAATTTGCCGGGCATGGTAGTGCAAACCTGTAATCCCAGCACTTGGGAGGCTGAGGCAGGAGGATCAGTGCAAGTTCGAGACCCGCCTGGGCTACAAAAGTGAACTCAAGGCCAGCCTAAACTGCATAGCAAGAGCCTGTCTCAAAAAGACCAAAAAAAAAAAAAAAAAAGTTTCAAAAATTCAACTAAGGAACAAAAGAATTGCAATTCTGACACTATTTCATCACTACCATCACTAAGTTACCTTTTAGCCAAGCAGCCTCCTTCACACCCTGACCATGTAACTCCTATCTTTACATGATTTTCAGGCAAAACTACCACAAATCATTTTTACATAGACCATTTGTCAGCAAAAATATTTCAAAAGTATTAACTTCCTGAGGTTAACTGATATGAAACAGGACATTTACAGTAGTTCAGCTTAAGAACATGTACATAAATAGAAGCCAGGTGTGACAATACACTCCTGTAATTCCAGAACTTGGGAGTCTTGAGTCAGGAGAACTCCCTTGAGTGCAAGGCTAGCCTGGACAATATAACAAGATTCTGTCTCCAAAAACAAAGACCAACAAACAAAAAAACAGGAGGAAGATCACCAATTTGGAGCCCAGCTAGCAAGACCTTGTCTCAAAATAAAAAGTACCTAAGACACTTGAGGATGTAACTCAGTGCAAAGGTCCCAGGCTCAATCTCTAATCCCACAAAATAAGGATGAAGAGATGGAGAAAGAAATTAAGTTTAAAAATTTTTTCATGTTATATCAAATTACTTTGACATTAAAAAAAAAAAAACAAAAACAGATAGCTCAGTGAATTAAAGTGCCTGCTTAGGCAGATTCAGGGATCCAGTGGTTCAATCTCCCCTGCTAGCCCTGCCCCCTCATGTGCTAAGCCGGCAATTGAAACTGAGAGTGGTGGTGTGACCTATAATCCCAACACTTGGGAGGCTGAAAACAGGAGGATCACTACAAGTCCAATCTGTGTAGTGAGACCCTGTACTAAATATATTTTTTAAAAAAATTACTTTGAGAACCTGAAAAGTGAAAGTGGAAGAAGTAAACTCAACAGAAACAACTCTACACATGTATAATGTTATAAATGACAAACAACTTAATAGGAATGGCTCTGAGGATATAAAATTGAGCTGGACAATAGGGAATTTTAAGAAATACTTAGGGCCAGTGAGATAGCTCAGCAGTCTAAAGCGTCTACTTAGGCAAGCTTAGGCAGGTGCAGGGCACCAAGGTTCAATCCTGCCACCATTTGCTACACCAGCCCTGTCCTTAAGAGTGGGCCAAGCCAGCCTGCTCCCCCCACCACCAAAAAAAGATACAAGGAAAAAAAAAAAGGACAGAGAAAAGAAATTTTTAGTCAGATATGGTGGTACACACCTGTAACTCCAGCACTGTGAAGGTTGAGGCAGGAGGATCACCTTGAGTTCAAGGCCAGCTTGGGATAAAGTTAAAAAAAAAAAAAAAAGTTAATGCACTCACTGCATGTACAGTTAGCCCTGAAAAAATACTTCCAGGTGGTCTAGTATCAATCTTTTTGGTTTTGTTTTTGCTTTTTTTCTGTGTAACTTAAATTAGCCTTGGGCTGAGTATATAGCTCAGGGCCCTGACAAGCACAAGGTCCAGAGTTCTATTTCTGGTACAGAAAAAAAAAAAAAAAAACTTGAAGTAGACTTAAACTATATACCCAGGCTGCCCTTAAACTCAAAGCAACATCCTGCCTCAGCCTCAAGAGCTAAAATTACAAGCATGTACTACTATGCCTGGTCAATCTTATTTAAAAACATACTTTTGAGAAAAGGTAATCTATCACAACATTCTGAAATATATAAGCATCCTAAATTTTTTCAAATGGAATGGAGGCTACTGACCCAAAGCTCCAAAATCTGAAAATCATACATGAAAAAGGAAGATTCCAGGACAGTGACTAACCATCTTTGCACGAAAAGATAATACTAGCTTTCTTCTTACTCCTGTCTCTACCTACGCTAGTCTCAGTGCTTTTCTCAGATGATCCTTAATGGCTCCCATTTCTGTTTTGCTTTCATTTTTGTTACTGTTTTTGCAGTGAGAATTGGACCTAGGACCTCCAGGTAAGCAGTCTACGACTGACCTACAATCTTTTAAAATCGTATCTTCCTTAGGCCTCAGTCTTCAGAACAAGTACAAATGACTGGGATCAGAAGCATATTTCACCGTGTCTGGTACCAACCTGAGTATGTCTGTGTGTGTGTGTGTGTATATATATATATACATATATATATACACACACACACAAACACACACACGCACACACAGATAGACAGACAGACATATTTGAATCAGGGTCTCACTATGTAGCTCAGACTTCTAATGATCCTGTTTTCAGCCTCCCCAGCACTGGGATTACAGGTGTGCACCACACCAGCCCTTCCAACTTTTTTTTACCTCAAGATCTTTGCCCTAAGGGCCAATGAGATAACTCAGTGGACTAGGCGCCTACTTAGGCAAGTACAGGGACAGGGTGCCATCATTGGCACCAGAGATTAACCCAGCCCCAGCCACAGGAAGCTGAAGCAGCCAATGACAACAGCCTGTAATCACAGTGCTGAGGCTAAAACAAGAGGATTAGCAGGAGTCAAATCTGTCACATCCGTATAGTCAGCCCCTGAAGCAAATACATTTTTAAAAAAAGAAAAATCTTTGCCCTTGTTGCCTCCTACTCTGGACCACTCTTCTCTTCTTACCTGTCAGGTCTTTCCTCAAACATTTGCTTTCTGGGAGGACCCAAAGTTAACTGCCCATACACTCTTTACTGTCCTCTACTTCCATCTCATTTTTCCCATGTCAGTTTCTACTTTACTGACTTGGAATGGTTCAAATTGGGACTTTCCAGCTATGGTACAAAAAACACAGTATGGTGTTCCAGACTCTTGGCAATGCCAAAACAGCTCAGTCACATGACTATGAGAAAGAAACAGACTCTACCGCAAACTGCGTTGCTAAGTTGTAGCGGGCAGTAGGTGAGGCATATTTAAATCACTTTTCTGCTTACGATCGGTTTATGGAGATGTAGCTCCATCCTTAAGTTAGGAGCATTTGTATATTTTACCTAAGTATTTATCTGTCTAGAAATGAGCTCTACAAGTAAATTATCTGCTTTTCTCCCAGCATCCCAACAGTGTAATAAGCTACTCAAAATTTGTCAAGTGAATAAAGGGAAACACAATTCCATCTGTCTTTCCAGACTCTAAAAGTATCAAGTATCAAAAGGGTGTGAAAGTCTTTTCCTTTCTAGTGAATCAGTACCATCACCAGTGTTTTCCTGCTAAATGTCTAAGTATCCTGAAGTTTTTCCAGATACATGCTACTTTTCTTTTCTACAATCCTCTTTCGATGTCAAAATTTGATGTAATAGAAACGTACATATGCCAGTTTAAGAAAAAAAAAAAAAAAAGCTGCTGCACTAACTAGTAAAAACATCAGTCAGAAAGCCTTTATGTTCTAACCAAGACAGACAAACTCTAAGGCCAGAGCTGCAAATGTTAGAAAAGTGTAAGTTAATGTACAGAATGACAAAACTATTATTTCTAGTCTGGAAATCATTAAGAGTCTAAAAAGGAAATACTACAGAAAAAAAATTGTCTTAAATACAAGACTAGGGGGAAAAAATTACAATCAAGGACCCAAAACTACAAAGGTATTGCAGCACTGGCCAGAACACCGCAGTTCAGGGGTTCTATCTAGTTCCTTGCTTTCTTGCGAGTTACACTGGAATACTTACCTTTCTTACAGAGAGACTAGATGTGTTTAAGTGCTTTGACGTTCGGGAAAACTGGGGGTGGATAGGTGGGAAGGGGTTACTGCATAAATGCAAAGACACCTTACTGCTTCCCAAACACGGTCACATAACATGCTTCTTTCATCCCTTCCTGCTCTGCTCGCTTGATTTCTATTTCGGCCACAAGACTGAAGTGTTCGGAGTGCTTAGTGGAACACTGCTTCCATGAACGACTACTACCCATCTCCGCCCGAAGCGCAGGTTCGCGTGCCCAGAGCTGCCGCGGTCTCCGCTTTCCCAGACTCCGTCGGCCCGAGGCTCCGATCATGGCTCCACCTGGCCTCGGGCCTGGGCCAGACCCCGTCCTCTCGCCCCGAAGGCAGTTTCCCCGATCCAGATGCTCCGGGGAAGGTAGGGCGCACCTCTCCGCGGCAGGTGTGGGAAGGGGGCCGGCGGGAGCAGCTGTCCGGGCGAAGCAGCTGTTCCCAGGCACCCCGAGGCCGGGCGGGCGGCCGGCCCGGAGCGGAAAGCGAGCCCTCGGCCTGACACCGCGCGCCCCACCGCCCTCCTCCCTTCCTCGGCTCCCCCGGCGCCCGCACGGGCCCGGGCAGAGGGGGCTTCTGGCGGCAGAAACGCGCCCAGCCCGCCGTGCCCCGCGCCCGGGAGGAGGCTCGCTCCGGCCCCGCATCTGACCTGTCGTTCGTCTGACGCCCCCAGCCGGCCACAGCCGCTGCCAGGGCGGCCTGTCGGAGCCCATGCGGCCGGGCGGGATCGGGCCGTAGCGAGGGGACGCGAGCGCGCGTGGGAAGCCCGGGCTGCCGGGGGCGCAGGAGCAGGGCCAGGGCGCGGAGCGGACCCGGGCAGAGGAGCGAGACGGCGTCGCGGGTTACCTGCGGTCCGGGACAGAGAGTCTCTCAGAACCCAAGTCAGTCCTCAGCCTCAACAACACAAGATGGCGGACACGTCGCCACGCACGTCACGTGACAGCGCGCTCTCCGCCACGCCCACGCCACGCCTCGCTCTCTCCCCTCCTCCAGCTCCCACGACATCCTTCCTTTCTGCAGCCTCCCAGACCCTCTACACGGACACGCCCCTGCCCGAGACCCGGATGGAAGTCTGGAAGAGGGCGGGACAGCGCAGTGCGCAGGCGCTTACGGTATTCCTGGGCTTTCGGTCCTGGCTAGCCAGTGGCTAGGGTTAGTGTCCAGAATTAGGCCAGGCCAGGGACCCTGTAATTCACTGTCCAGTGCACCAATCCATGACCCGTTTGCTCCAAGACATTTAAGAGCTCATGTTGCAGCCTGGGTTATTTCTATAGCTTTTCAACCGAACATTTCTGCCAGTTTGTCACCATAAAATTAAGGGGAAAACTACAAAAGCCGAAATTAAAAGTAGTTTCCCTTCTGATACAACTGGTAATTCATTCTGGAGGCTTTGTAGCTCCACCTCCCTCCTGGTGTATCTGGGCCTACAACGCTTTATATAAAGTGTTCCCATTTTAGAGTTGCCAGAGAACAATAGCACATCCAGCAATGTATGCGACCTACTTCCCCTGAGAAATCGTTCGTTGTTTTTTAAAAGTCAGATTTAACAGGGTATCTAGTATTTTTAATGGCTGAGTCAAGACATTTAAGAGCTGATATTGCAGGCTGGGACATTTCTATAGCTTTTCAACCAAACATTTCTGCCAGTTTGTCACCACAAAATTAAGAAACTCTACCCCTTTTCAGGTCACATCATTCTCTCATTATTTCCTGCCCGTCAATGTCTTTCTATAGGATCCTCCCATCAACTTTAAAAAAAAAAAAATTGAATATCAAGAATTTCAATTGCCCCTCTACCTTTCAGCTTCTTTGCTCTTTTCTTTAGGCTGGCCTTGAACTCACTGTGTAGCCCACGCTGACCTCGATCTCACAGTAATCTCCCTGCCTCAGCCTCCTGAGGGCTCTGAGTGCTGGCATTACCAATGTGTACCACCACATTCAACTTCTCTGCTCCCTTTCAAAGCCAAACTTCTCCAGAGTTGTATATACTCAATCTCCCCACCTGCATGTATTCTGAGTTGTACCAAAGAGGTTTCTGCCCTTACTTGTCTGCCTATGGTTTGACAAAAATATGCCACAGCCTACAGGTTGATAGAACTAGAGATTTTCAGTCCTCTTACTTTAGTGCTTTGGTCCCCAACATGATCACCACTTCCTGCTTTCTGAAATACTTTGTTACCTTCACCTCCCTATCCTTTGTGCTCGAAGGAACCCAGGAGAATAAGCATCACCTGCAAGCTTGTTGGGAATGGAGACTCTGAGACAGGCCCTTCACAACCTCATTCTGCCACACTCCCCTCCATGTCCCTGTGGGGGCTGTCCTTGCTCCACCTGGCTCAGGTCCACAAATGCTGCCCCTTTTTGCCTCTGTGCTGGGTCCCTCTTTCTAAGTTACCATGCCAAGCATTTTGTCCCTCTGCTCCTCAACCTCCACAGCTCCTGTCTATTTGAAAAGCCTAAACCCAGTGTTACTGCCTACCTGACTGATTTCTTTAATCCCTTCGTAAAACCAAAGTTAATCCCTCGAACCATAATTTTGAAGTAAAAAGAATGCTTGTTATGTGCCAACCACCTCCTTAAGTGCTGTCCTTGTGTTCTTTCTTGTAATCCAGGTGATGGTCCAGGAGGCCCTGGGCGCACCTTCTCTGAATCTTAGCCAGGACCTCCAAGCCAGGCCAGCTGATTCCAGAGCCTGTATCCCTAGCCAGCCTGCCGTGACACCTCCCTAAAAATGGTGCCACCTAAAAATTGTCTGCATTGACTTTTTCATTAAGGCATCATTTACACACAGTAAAAACTTTAGCATTTCAGTGTATGGTTCTGCAACTTTTGGCAGATGTCTCCAGGCAACTACCATCAAAATCAAGGTACAAAATCACCCACAGAAGTCCCCTCCATGACCTTTAGTAGTCAACCCTTTCTCCCCTCCCCAGCCCTTGCAACCAGCGCCAGATGTGTGTCTTAGTTTAACCTTATGATGTCACATAAATTGGATAATGAGAGAAGCACCCTGTTGAGACTCACTTCTTTCACTTGGCACAGTGCACACTGTTCCCCATATTGTTGCGTGTTTTGTACTTTTTTATTGCTTAATATTTCAGTGTGTGTGTGTGTGTGTGTGTGTGTGTGTGCAAGCACACATGTGTACATAGTACTACTCCTTTAGTTTCTTTCCAGTTTCACATGAAGGCATTGGTGTGACCATAGGCTTAATTTGCATTTTTGTTTTTGTCCTGTTTGCAGTGCCAGGAGTAGAACCCGAAGTCTCAAACATGCTAGGCAAGCACTCTACCACTGGGCCACATCTCCAGACCTTTTTTCCTTTATTTCTTGTATTTTGAGATACAGTCTCATCAAATAGACCAGGTGGCTCTTGAACTTGTGATTCTTTCAGCTCAGCCTCCGGAGTTGCTGGCATCGCAGCTGTGTATGGTCCCAACCAACTGAGAAGATAGGTTAGTATTCCATTTAGATAATCTTCCAGGAATAGGATTTGTAGTTATATAGTGCTTGTTTATCAAATCCTGCCAAACTGGTTTTTTTTTTAGAGTGCTGTAATTATTATTTTAGCCTAAACACAAACTTCCAGCCAGTGGAACCAAATCTAAGGGCTGATGATGGCAAGGTAACAGAAGCTAACAAAAATTCCTTTTTTTTTTGAAACAGGGTCTTGCTAAGTATTTCAGTCAGGCCTTGAATTCATGTTGATCCTCCTGCCTCAGCCTCTTGCGTGCTGGGATTATAAGGGTGCACTACCATGCCCAGCAAATCACACGCGTTTAGCCATTATGCACATGGAGTTGTACACCCTCAGCTGTTGGCATTGTACTGACGCATTGTAAATGCTCCACACATACCTAGGAGTCCAAAGAAACTCTCAAGGGTGCTTTCTTTTCTCCTTTTAGTCACACTGTCTCTCCAATGTTTCATCAAACAGAGGTTTTTAAACAGCAGTAGGTGACTGTGTTTGGTGTCACATGCTTATAATTCCAACAGTTGGGAAACTGAGGCAGGAGCCTTGCTTTACTGTGAGTTCTAGGCCTTTACTACATAGGGAGACCCTGTCTCAAAATAAATCAATCAATTAATCAATCACAGCAGACTGACAGGTGCTCTCAGCAGGGATAATAACGAAGTTACAGCTTCATTGTATCATTGATAGACAGGGAGAAGTTGAGAATAATCCATCATTTGGGAATGTGAGCGGGGGTGAGGAGTTTAATCAGGAATGCGTTTAGTTTATAAATATTTCAGGATCAGCACTTGCGATAGATTCACTGATCTAAAGATAAGAATCTCTAAAGAGGCTCTTTCCTAACGAGCATTCACCATGTTTTTCTAGAACCTTCCCTACACTCTCTAGAGTCACATTTCTTTCCTCTTGGGCCCTTACAGCCAATAGAAGGCAGCATAAGTAACCTGCCAAGGTGAGAAGTGACGGAATTTCCACATTGCAGGATGAAACAATCTCTTTGGAAACAAAGTTGCCTCTTGGAAATGCAAGCCTGCCTGAAGCCCAGGTCAGGAAGAGAAGGATGTGGACTCCAGCATCAACAACCAGACACCTGAGGGAAAATTCCACCAGATGATGTCAGCCCCAGCAAGGCCTAGGGTGTCCTGGAGCTGGAACAAGCGTCCTCCCTGTTGTCCAAATTCCTCACCCATGAGTATACTTAGAAGAAGCCACTGAGTTTGAAAGCCATTTGCTCACAGTTTGGTGACTGGAAGGGACATCAGTATTGCAGACTGCAAAAAGACGTGTTGGTACCCAAATCCCAGTACTTACAATGTGACTTAATTTGGAGATAGGCTCTCCAGAGGGTGAGCAGGGAAAATGAGGTCACCTGGGGCTCCAAGCCAATGTGGCCAAATGCTTATAAAAGTTAGAAAATGTGAAGAGCACCCGAGATAGCTCAGCTGATTAAGCGTCTGCCTAGGCAAGCACAGGGACCAGAGTTTGACTGCTGGCACCACATGCCATGCAGGCCTCACCCCGGGATGCACTGAGCCAGCCACCGAGACTAGGCGTGGTGGAGCATACCTGTAATCCCCATGCCGGGGTGGCTAAAAACAGGAGGATCGTAGTGAGAGCCTGTACCAAATACATACATACAGAGAGACAGAGCGGGGAGGGGAAGGAAGGG
>PVKN010014626.1:0-19039 GCA_004027915.1 Capromys pilorides | reverse complement strand
AGTTAGGAGCTAATTGGGATCATATCTTGACTCCATTAATCAAGCAAATGGGACACATGTATTAGCATATAAAAACTATAACACACAATTCTTCATATTTTTCAAGGAATCTTAAAATTTAAAAAGCCTCTAGCCCTAACCTACTGAGAAGTCTGATGTTCCCATTCTGAGAAAGCAGAACACAAAGCCCTTCACAGTTTCAAAGGGATGTAGACAAGAGGAACCCTGATTTTAATCTCTAAGGTCAAAGCTCTTCTCTCCCTGAAAACCTAATTCCTCCTTTTCCTGTCAATTCTGGATCTTGCTGTGCCTTCCCATCAGGAGGGGAAATAAAGCGGAGGCCAACCTAGAATTCAAGAAGCATTTCAACTCCAGTTAGATGGGGATTAGGGCAAAGAGGTCTGGGAGAAGTGGTCAGGGGCAGCGGGAAGATGCCCTCATGCCCAGGTGGCCCAGGGTCCTCCCTCAGCTCCTGCGGGTGCAAGCGCCACCTGCAGCCATCTGGTCACCCACACGAGACCACATGCCAGCTGTCCCTCACCCACACCACAGCCTCATTGCCCCTCAGTCTTCCTTGCCCACCACTTTTCCCTGCTTGAGTGTGACAAATTAGCATCCAGTGAAACTCATTAATTTAATGGAACAGAAAAACGTACAGAAATATTCTTTAAAGTTACAAGAAAACTAAAATTACCACACATTGTGAGCTCTAGGGGAAACGCCGACTCTGTGCGTGGTGCTCCTTAGCAAGCGAAGCGTGTGCTCTGCTTTCCTCATTTGCAAACTCCCAGCACAGGGTAGGCCGCCTGCAAGGAGGGGAGATGGTCTTCAGCAAGCCCAGCCCCTAGGTAATGAGGCCAGGAATGTGGCTTCTGGCTTGGGGCTCTTCTAGTTTAAATCTTGGTTCTCACTAAATGTGGGGAACATAACGTCAAGCCATCTCCTTTCCTTGTTGTGAGCTATCATGAAGAGCATAGAATTTAGACCCAGAGACAGGGGTTTGCAGCACCACTCCACAAACATTTCAAACTGGGGCAAATGCTTAAGCTTACCTCAGCATCCTCATCCGCACAATGGGTGATCTAGTGCTATTACTAACTACAGAGCTCGCTTAGAGAATCTGATGAGATCATGAATGCGGAAGTCCTTCCTAGAAAACAAGGACCCTCACTTGTGGTAGTATAAGAAAAACATGGTCAAAACCCCCAGCTAAATCCATCGGAACACTTTAGCGCAGAACCCTGCCATGCCAATGAAATTATTTAACGGACAGGCTACTCTCCCCCCTTCTTGCTTTTCTTTTTAATTGAGGAATAAAAAGCATGCATAGAGAAAGGATGGAAGTGATTCCTCTTCATAAAGAAATTTTCTATATAAAGTTTTTCTTCAAAAGTTTATGAAATCTGTAGTGTTAGTTCCCTCTCTCTCCTCTCTCCTCTCCTCTCCTCTCCTCTTCTCTTCTCTCCTCTCTCCTCTCCTCTTCTCTTCCTCCCCCCTCATGAATATTCTCCTCAAAGCTTTGTGCCCTGTCTAGCCATTCATTGTGGGAACTCTGGAGGGAAAGCCTACACTCTCAGTCTGCAGGAGAGTTTTCCTAAGTCTTCATGGTAATGAGAAAAATAACCACAACTTGGTGAGCTAAATTAATTAAATTTACATGACTGTCATTTATCCTGGGATGATGTCCCTCCTACATTATTTAGTGTAAAAATCGCCTTCCTCCTCTGCTGTGATGGTGATGGTAGATGGCAACTGTTTTGTTTGTTGTCAATGTCCTCACTCTGCAAAATAAGGAGCTGGCTACCCAATGTCAAGCCCTAATTATTTTTTGAAATTGCACTGGCCCGGGACCCGCCAGTCTCTGGGAACCCTGGGTCCGAGAGGTTAATTGGAGATGGCAGGGATGGCGGTGGGGAAGCTCCTTCAGCTGCCCGTGTTTTGCTCTCCTCCCCAGAGCCCGCGGGGCCCACTGCCCCACATCCGGGCTGTCGCCAGTCTCTGGCTGTGTACCCGTGCCCCAGCCCCGCTGGCACCTCATCCCTGTCCGCTTCGCTCTCCCGGCTTCCCCCGGCTGGCGTCACCCCTCTAGACACAGCTCCCTAAGTTTGCCATGTTCAGTGACCCTGTGCTGACCCCGAGCCATGATACAAACTATGGGATTGTAATGAACCTCTAATTACCCACAGTGCCTCGGCGAGCCGGCAGCCCTGCTGCTCGGCTATCTTCCTCCCGGATTTGGTCATGGCCACGCATGCAGAAGACAGCCAAACTCTGTGGCCGGAAGTCCAGGGCCCCCTCAATCTTAACCAAATGAGGCTGGCTCTGCAGGCCGCAGGGAATGACGGAATGATTTCCTCCTGCTTATGAATCAGAGAGAACGTTTTGCACATGACTCATGCTGCTCCGTGTGGGGACCTTGTTGTGACTTCTATTTTTCCCAGTAGGGTGGGCTGAGTGGATGCCCAAGACCTGGGGGCAGGTGGAGGAGAGGGGAGGTTAAAGCATCTTAGTTTAATGATGACTCTAAAACCCCACAGTTAATCCTGAGACACAACACAGCTGATCTAGACTCGGTACAGTGACAAGCAACAGGTCTTGATTTTGCAACAGAAACTGTCTGCTCTTTCCAGTCGGGAGCACAGCTTTGTACTTTGACCTAAGTCGTAGCTCCCCCATGTGCTAGAAACGGTGCTCCGCTGAGCATACATTTCATTACCTATGTTGACTGAAGCACAGGTACAACCATTCGATGGCAACAAAAGCATTTTTCAGGGGAGACAATCGAGGCTGGGAGCGGCTAAGTACCTTGTCCAGCCAGCTCAGCCAAGTGGTAAGCAGGAGGCCTTGCCCCAGAGCACGCACTGTGTAGGAACGCAGCACGGAACCAGGCAGGATGCAGGGCCCCAGGGCGGGCGGGCTTCTGACTCACTACCAGGTCCCCGTGAAATATTCCTAGTTTTCAAAGTAAACACATAGAATTGTACTTTTAATGTCCAAGGAGATAATCAACATGTAAATACTGACTTGAGAAAAGGTAGTAAGTCGCTCGAAAAAAATGCCTAACAAACTCTACAAGAATTTCCAATCAAGTATCTCGAGCACACTCATTAAACATTCTCTTTGCTTGGCAAATCTGCCCTTCCATGAGGCAGCTGCCGAGGAAATAAGGATGAATAAGACAGCTCCTGGCCTTTTCCAAAAGCTCACAGAACATAATTGCTACCGTGTTTATTTCCCACTTCAGGCAATATTTAAAATTGTATTTCTCCAGTACCCGAATTGAACTTTTTATGGTAGATTACTAATATTTCTTTAGCTTTTCAAGTCCAAGGTTTGTCGCAGCATGATGATGTCCTAGCGTCCTGCTTGTGTGGGTGGAGAATGTTATGGCTGCCCTATACCTAGGTTATCCCTAAGCAATGTGAAAATGATTCTCAAGGCACTAAAGAGAATAAACGCACAGAGTTTCTAAAGTGAGTTCATTTTTTGTTTGTTTGTTTTAGCTCCAGGAGATGTTTCAGTACTGAACCTTCTGGCAGCCCAATCCATCCCTTGATTTATAAGTCATGTGTTCTGCTGTTTAGCAAAACTGCATGGTTAATAGCTCGGTTCTGTTCCTGAAAATTGCAGCCTCCCACCACCTAGAGCAGACGTTGGAGAGCATCTTGCTTCTTTGAGAGTAGTTTTGCTACTAAAATCCACTAATTCCAGAGACTCTGAATTATATCACCCTTCACTTCTTCAATAAAGCAACAGGAGTTTTTAACCAGAAAACAATGGGTGATTAGTGGACACCTGCATTCACAGAGGAAGAACTGACACCCAAAGAAGTGAAGAAACCTCAAGGCCATGTTGAGAAGTTCTGGCACACAGGAGCCTCGTGGGGTACGTGTGCATCCTCCCTGGGATGAGAAGTTGGCATTTCCTTAGTTTTTTGGAGGTTCTCTTGTTCTGCTATTTCTTATACATAGGTCCCTACCAAGTTGATGACAATCTTATTATGTGTCTGAGAGAGAGCTACTACCCCAAAAGTCTGCTACCATTTTCATAGCATGGTTTCCAGCAAAAAGATAATTTAAGGTGCACCTGCATAGATTAAATACAAGGCACTGCTTCGCAGACCCACTTCCCAAGTGCCAGGTTCATATGTACTGTATCACTCATGTTCACAATAAGGCAGAAAATACTAGGAAGCCCACGTCACAAATCAAAAAGTAATACGTGGAGAGTTAGAAGACTGTCCGGTTGGGTGCCACCTACCAGTGTGCTGCATTCTGAGAAATGCGTCAGTGGCCACTTTTGCCATTGTGTGAACGTAGTCATCTTGATATTTTTGAGAGACCATGCTTGTATTTGTGGCTCATCGCCACTGCCCAAAATATCATTGTAAAATGAGTGACTATACTTCTAAAGCCCAAGCTGTCTCCCTATCTGACGATCGAAGTGCCGCAGTTGGAAGTGGGAGAGGAATGTCTACCCTCAAAGCATGGTATGATGAATTTAAGGCTGGAAAGTTTACCCCAAACATCCTTAATGAATTCTGTGCACCCAGCCCAGATTATTTGCCCTTCATCTCACCATGACCGTTGTTATGGTTGGTGTCTAGTTATCCCTACAAAGCTTCATGCAGTCATGGGGGGAGACTTCTAAAGACTGAGATTAATTCATGAGCAAGGCTAGGATTTTCAGTCTTGGGATTATGGGTGTGAGTACTACACCCAGCCTGGGGCAGAGAGCCTGAATGCAACTTAAAGGAGACAGACTTGCTCTATGGAGCCATTGTTGCCGTTGCTCCTCCCTTCTGCTCTTGCTCTTTGCTGCTGCCTTGAGCTGCTACCCTTTGCCATGTACCATTCTTCCTGGGAGCCAGCTGTGTATGGACTGAAACCTCCACAAACTGTGAGCTAAATAAGGCTTTCCTTCTCTAATTTTGAGTGTCAGGTATTTGTCCCAGCAATGAGAAAAGAGTAATTGAGACAACTACTGAAAAGAGTAGCTGAAACCCTGAGTTCAGGGTCTCAATACTAGGTAGCAATCCACCTGTTTACAGCCTCCCAAGAGCTAGGATTACAGGTGTGGGCTGCCATGCCCAGTCTCAATTGCTGATTCAGTGCACCCCAGGGGTGGGGCTATATTAGGTTATTTTGCTGAAGACATGCACCTACAATATTTGAATGGCAATGAAACCCCCATCTCTAACAAAACAAAAGGGGATATAAATGAAGGACCATTTTGTAGTGATATATATATATATATATATATATATATATATATATACACACACACACACACACACACACACACACACACAATAGGATATAGAGCTACTTTCTCTTAGTTCGATGAGAATAAATATTCATACTAATAGTGTGTAGACAAGATATCATGTCTACATCTTGTCCTCTGAACAGCTACTACAAAGACAACAATATGCAATGTATTAAATATTGTAACTGTCCTACTAACCTGCTTTGAAATTGTCTCATTGCTGTTTCTTTCTCATTAAAATTAATTTTAAAAATATATTAAAAAATAAAAATAAAAAGCTTTAAACACTTTTTTTTTTAAGAAAAAACAGTGATGGCAAGCAAAGTTTGTATGATATTTGCGCACTTAAGAACTTTCCTCGACCATATAGAGGCACGGATCAGTTTCCAGCTCTAGTGCCACATGGCCTTGGCTTTGATCTCAGCAGTCGCTTGCAGCCGCGTGGCCATGCCTGAATTCCTGACACTCTTGGTCTTCATCTTGGCTTCTTCTACAAAACTAGAAGAATAATACTGCCTAACTCCTGGAGTTCTGGGGAGGACTAAGTGAATACATGTAGAACACTTTGAAAAGTGTATGTTACATAATAAATCACAATCCATGCTTTCTCTGATGATTTCTGTGCTTTGTTTTAAAAAATTAAACATTAGTTTATAAAATTAAACATTTTTCAACATAGCTGGTATACAGTTGAACAAAAATTTTGAACAGGAGGAAAAAAGATGTTTTATACTGGTTGTTTTTTTAAAATGTTTTTTTATTTTCTCACTGTCTCTGTTTTCTTTCTTTTTTTTTTTTTTTTTTTTTTTTTTTAGCATACATAAGCCAGCTTAAATTGGCTTGCAAAATCTGTTTTCTGTTAGTCTTGGGTGTGAAGGTAGAACCTCCCCATGTAGCTGAAAACCATGACTGCATTGGTAACGTTCCCATCAACTCCAGAGTTTAGGAGCCAACTGGGAACACCCCGGTGAGGTCTCAGGGGAGGTCAAGGCACAAGATGAGAAGGAATCACTTCTGGCCTTTTTCCTGCCTTTACATGTTTGAATAGGATTTTGCAATCTCCTGGTTACCCTTTGTCTACCTGCTGGGACCTAAATAGATGAGATTTCCTTCCACTTAACAAACATTGCTAAATGAAAGGGGCAGTGCTGAGTCTGTGAGGAGAATATAATTCAAAGATTTTAATCTTTTTCCTAAAATCTAGAACTGTAATAGAAATAGTCATAACTTCTTTCATCTTTGAAAAGACTGATAGAAATAAGAGAATAATGACTGCAACCTAGCAGATGCTGTCCTAGGACCTCAATGTCCACTGGTAACTGAGATGCGAATACCCTGATTCCTCTGTTTTAAAGCTGAAGAAACCAAAACAGAGAGATTAAGTATTTTGTCCAAGTTGCATTGCTACATAGTGTCAGGGGACTCAAAACCAGTCCGTTTCACTGTAGAACCTATATGCTTCCCTCAGTGTTCTCAGGGAGTCCTGCCTAAGCCCAGGAGCTAATAAAATCACCCAGACCTTTCTGCACTCAGTTTGTATGAGAAGATAAGTGGTGATGTTTTAAATGAGAACATCCACAGACAGTGCCAAGGGGCCACCAGCACAAAGAGGCTTTTAGAGAAGTTGTCTGATTAGGGTCTTCTTTATCAGTTCAGAAACTCAAATTTTTCAGACCACTATAAAAAAAGATACCACTCTTCAAGGCTTAACTCACATAAATGAAAAGACTTGAGGGCGAACCAACTGCCAAAATAATAACCTACTCTAACATTAGCAAATGTGCTGAGTGCCAAGGTACTGGTGATGCAGTGGTAATTCTAAGAGTTTCAAATAAAATTCCAAATGAGGAATAAAGGTGATAAATAAGTATTCTAGACTAGACTACATCATGCAAAGGCAGTTACTATTAAACACAATGAAGAAATAAATCAGGGAAAGAAATAAAAAATGCAATGATGCTACCTTTGATTGGGTAAAAAATGAAGAACTTTTTGAGAGGCTGTTGAACAAAGTTACCTGAATGAATTAAAGAATCAAGCCAAGTGGGCAGGAGGTCAGTGTTGAAGCAGAGGAAGGAGCAAGAGGAGCAAGACCCTGAGGCAGCACGGACTTGGCAGGTCTAAGACACAGGATAAGCTGCAGTGGGCAGAAGAGGAGAGGAGACACAGTTGATGGAGCGAGGGCCAGGTCACCCAGGATCTCAGAAGGCTGTGAGGCCACAGGAGGCATTGGGATTGTATTCCAAGATAACAGAAGTTATTGGAGGGCTTTGACAAGGCAGGACAATGCTCAGATTTACATCTTCAAGGCTGACCCCAGCTGTAAAGTAAATTTCTAAGGAGAAGATATGCATCTTGATCTCCACTGTGCAAGATAATAATAATGATGATAATAGTAATTCAAAATGGGTCATAAATCTGACTAAAGAAGTCAAACTGATAAACCTGACAGAACCTGAGCAGAGACATCCTGGCAACCCGAGGGGAGGCAACATTTTCATAGGAGACATAAAACACTACTCAAGAAATCTGATAAACTACATACTACTCAAAATAAGGAACCTGTGCACTTCAAAAGCCACAATGAAGAAAAAAAGAAGACAATTTACAAATTAGGAGAGTATGTTTGACATTTGTATTTTTAACAAACAACCTGCATATGTACAATACTAAGAACTATCCATCATTAGAAAAAGAGGACCAACTTTAAAATGGGCAAAGAGTAACAAGTACTTCATAAACAAAGGTATTTAAATGATATGTACATGAAAAATACTTAAAATCATTAATCATTAGGGAGACCCAAAAGTTATAATGACTATGGGAAATCACTCTGTTCATACATAAATGGATAAAATTAAAATATATCCTGGTAAAAATGCATTACACCAGAACTCTCCTATATTATTGTGGAATGTGAGTTAATAAAACTGCTTTGGGAAACCAGGTACAGTGGTATATGCCTATAATCCCAGTGCTGTGGAGGCTGAGACAGGAAAATCAATATGAGTCCAAGAATGCATAGCAAGATCCTGTACCAAAAAAAAAAAAAATACAAAATAGAAAAATTAAAAAATAAGATTGTTTTGGAAAATTGTATGGCAATTTTTATTACCATTGGGGATTTGGTGCAGGGCCCCCATAGTGGGCTGTATCGTCAACCCTTCTTATTTTTTATTTTGTAAAAGATGTTGTGTAGATGAGGCTCGAGCTTTGATCCTGCCTCAGCCTCCCTCATGCTGGGAGTCCAGTATGTCCTTTAAAAAATCAAGATTAGGTTCAGTCCCTGGGCCTGCCATACTGGCTCCACTCCCGGGGGTGTGCTGAGAGGGCAATTAAGACTGGGCCCAGTGGCGCACAGCTGTAATCCCAGCTCTTGGGAGACTGAAAACAGGCAGATCATTATGAGTCTGAACACCCTGTGGACCCTTCCCTAAAAATACAATAAATAAATAAATATAATCAAGATCACCATTCACCTCTTCTATGGCCCTACAGTTCCTCTCTCAGTTATTTACTCAAGAAAGATGATAGCATATGTCTCCAAAGAAACTTACACAAAAATCTTCATGGAAGATGTATTGCTAACAACCAAAGAAAATTAAAATGGAAATGTTAGTTAGCAAGAAAAGGATCAGAATCATAGAATATTCATTCATACAATGAAATGCTAAGCTCAAAAGGAACTACTGATGTATATAGCAATATAAGGGAATCTCAAAAAATGTTTAAGAAAAAAGAATCCACATTCAAAAATATATATTGTATGTTTATGTTATGTTAATTTCAAGAATAGCAAGATTAATCTGTGGTGACAGAAACCTGAACAACGTCCTTCAGAGATACGGGGCAGGAGTCCCTGGAAAGCAGCGTGGCAGAACTTTCCATGGTGATGAAATGTTCTCTGCTACTACAGATTTTCATTACCTAGGGACATACATTGGTCAGAATTCCTCTGAATATTTATATATTTACTATATATAAATCATGCCAAACTAGAAAAAATTATGAATTCCTAGGAAAGAAACAAATGACTGAAACGGACTCAACAATTATTGAAAATCTGAATAGTATTTTAAAAATGAGGAAAAATAATCAACTGTTTAAACTTTCCAAAAATATTTCCAGTCTATTTCTCAATAGAGAAAAAGTACGTTATTAGTTTGGAGACATCTTATAAGAACAGATAGGGTGAAGACAATAAAAAAAAGAGTTAAACTACAGCCTGAGCTTGCCTCTAGCTCCAGTCTAAAAAGCCTAAAGAAAATGTCATCCAACCAAATCTAGCAGTTTTTTAAAAAGATACTGTTTCGTGATGCACTGAATATGATATAAACTAATCATAGAAAAGTCTCCTATTGTAATTCACTATATGAACTGGTTAGAGAAAAATCCAAATTTTGAAAGAAGCAGATAAAAAGTGTTCTATTACTGGTAATCATGAAGGCATAGTTAAAACCACCAGGTATCATCTTACAAATGCCAGCCAAAAGGTTTAAAATGCCACAGTTGTCCAAAATGTGAAGCAAAAGGACCATCCACATTGCTAATAAAGTATATACACATTGATGCATTCATGTTGGAAAATAATTTGGCATTACTTATAGAAATGGGAGTGCTATTTGGCTCAGCAATTCTGTCCCAAAGTCTGTAATGAAAAATGAAAGAACTACCTAGATAATTAGAGGAAGAGAGGGAGAGAGGGCAAGAGAGAGAGAGAGAGAGAGAGAGAGAGAGAGAGAGAGAGAGTTGCAAAAAGGGAACTTTCAACCAAGGGTAACAAGAAACCTGAACACACAGGTGTTAGTGATGTGTACTTGTGCTGTCACTGAAAAAGGACTCACTCAGCTGTAGTATTTAGATATGTGGTTTTTGGTTTAGTTAGCGAGTCCCAGGGCATCTTGTTCATTCTTAGACAATGAGGAAAGTGTTTCTCTGCATTCAGCCATTCAAGAACTCAGAAGCTACTACAGTGGTGGTCCATGGCGTGGAGGTGGGGGGACAGGCTACTGCTCAAGGTGGCAAGAGACCATGGCATCATGCTGGTCTTGAGGCATACATAATTAAAGAGTTATGGAGTCATAGAAGCTTCCATCCAAATTTCAGAAGGCCTGGGAGACCAGAAAAAAATTATCACAGAGTCATGGTGCCTACCTCAAACCCCTGAGAGAGCAATGTCTAAATCTATGTGAGTGAAGCTGAAGAATGGATATCACCCCACCCCATCTCCAATCTCCAAGGATTGGAGATGCCACAAATGTGGAATGTCAGCTGAGGAAAGCTGCAGGCTATGAGCAGAGAGGTCCGAGAGAGGCCATGTGAGTACAACCAACAAAGCCATGAGACAACACTTCCCAAGCCCATTGGAGTTTACATTATACTGCAGTCTGCCCTGGATATTAGACCTGGAGCTCTGGGACTTTAAAGTTTGCCCAGTGATTTTAGGTCTTCTTCAGTCCAGTTCTTTTCTATTCCCTCATTACTCCCTTCTGTACCGAGATGTAGAATCTGTGTCATTGTATTTTGGAAGCACTTGGGCTTTTTTGTTTGCTTCTTTTTACAGGGTTTCACAGCTAAGAGTTTGCCTTGAGTATCTAAGGAGACTTTGGGCCTGGACTTTTCAGCTATACTAGAACTGTTAGGACCTTGGCAATTCTTAGAGATGGACTAAATATATTTTACATAATGAGATGACATGAGCCTTTTGTGGGGGGAGAGGAAGATGCTATGGTTTAGTTCCAAAGTGTCCCTGCGAAAGTCTTCTGTGTTTAGAGGTGGAGTTTTGGGAAAGTAACTGGGTCACAGGTGTACTACGTCTATCAGTGGATCAATCCACTGATGAGCTCACAGCTGACTGTGCTGTTGGAAGGTGAGTCCTGATTGGAGGAGATGGGTCACTTGGGGCATCACCGGAAAAAGAAGTCCTTGTGCCCAGCTCCTTGCTTCCTGTCTGATTTCTGGTGACTGGTTGAGCAGCTGTGCTCTGCCGTACCTTTCTGTTATGCTGTTTTGTCCTGGAGCCATCTGGCTGTGCTCTATACCCAGAACCCACATAAACCTCTTCCTTTAAGCTGAGAGTAACATATTTAGTCTCAGTGCCTGGGAACTGGCTAACACCATGTCCAAGAGATCTTTAGCCAGGCCAATGTGTTCAAGTATTTCCACTATGTTTTCTTCAAGTACTGCTATGGTTCTAGATCATATATCTAAGTCTGTGCAGAAGACTTAAACTGAGTCCCTATCTCTTGCTCCATACTAAATTCAACTCAACTCTAAGATTCATATATTAACTATTTTTTATTCATGAGGGTAATTTCTAGATCAATTAAAAAATGGTCTTTGCTTATGATTTGGCTTCTTATATACTTTGACTCCAGGAAGATAAATTTATACCAACTTAAATTTTTCCAGCAATATTTGTCATTGCCAACATAGGCATTCTTCTGTATGTAACTGTATGATGGTAAGCTAGTGGGACTTCCTCAGGTGATAATTTCCAGCACCAGTAAACAACCGCAGTTTCTCAGTCTTCACAAGAATCTGGACTGAGCTCTACTCACTTCCGTCCAACATCTCCCTCTCACCTGCATATCCCAACTCTTGCTGTTGATTCCTGCACTGAGCACATTTAACATCAACTAACAGTAAAAACTAAAAGTTATAAGTTAAAATGCATGCAGAAATTTTGGAAACTGCACAAATTTCAAGAAAACCAATTGGTTCTGTTTTATTTTGTTTGTTTGTTTTTAATTGTGAGAGTCTTGCTATGTATGTGGTTAGGCCAGTCCTGAACCCAGCTTGTAGCCCAAGCTGGCCTTGGACTCCCACTAATTATCCTGCCTCAGCTTCTCGAGGGCTGGAATTCCAAGCACATGCCATCACAGTCAGCCAAAACCCCAACTGATCCTATGTACAAGCATACCATAAAACTAATATGAAAAATCATCAAACACAAACACACGCATTTGTGTGCACATAAATGATTGTGTATGATTTTTTGAAAAAGGTTAAAAGTTAGAAATGATAGATATGTCATAAGTACTGCAGAAATGATTTTATTAGGAGATAGCAAGTGATAACAGACATTCACAACCAGCTGAACATGTTAGGACTTGAACATAACCAGGTTTCTCAAAAATCATAACTGATTCTCCTTAGCTGACTTTTTTCTTTTTCAATTTGGCTTTTTTTTAACCTGTCAACAAATAATGCCTACTTATTGCTGCCTTTGGTCCATTAATTCTGCTTCGCTGTGTTTGAGTTTTGGACAACATGCTTTTCAGTGGATTGCAATATGAGTCAAGTAGAAAAAGAGTATGTCAACAGTCCCAGCAATGTTCCAAGGCTTGGCAGTGGGCTTCTTGTGCAGCCTGGTACTGTCACCCCTTCAATCAGCCTGGGAACACACTGTTATTATCACAACCGGTCAGTCCACACTGCAATGGCAACAGGAGAGAAGAAAGCCTTCTCTTCACAATGGACTGCAGGCAACTTGGTGTCCGTGACCTTGAGAAGTGCTAGAACATCACGGCACCGGTAGGAGTTTCCTTGTGGCACATCTACATAACTTTCCCCACCATCACACGGGTCCCTCCCTTGCCCAAATCTGCATTCTTCACAAACCTGAAGATCATCATGAAGGAGATTGTGTGAGCACAGGGTTTGGCTACAAGCCAAGAGGACAAGCGAGAAGACCCACAGAAGTGAAAATGTGGATCACAGGGCAAAGGAAGACAGAATCCAGGAGCAGAAGCTCTGGTCTTAGGAAGAACCTCACAGAGCCCTGGATTCCACTCATGGCTTGGCAGGCTCTATTACTGGACAAATCAAAGAAAATAAAAATTGTTATCTTTTTCTGTCACTTGCATGACTTGCCTTTCTTTCTTGCCTCTCACAGGGACCTTTTCCTCTCAGTCTTCTAGTATCTACCTTTCTGATTATCAAACTGGATGACCAAGAATCATCCAGCATTGTAATTCAAGTGTTTAAGGGACTGCTATGTTTTAGCATGATGCTTTTCCTGGAAGATTTGGATTCGAATAGAAGACAATATTTCAATTCAGAGAAATATAGCTTGGCTGGAGAATCTTGACTCAGATTCAGTGA
Organism: Capromys pilorides; assembly: GCA_004027915.1. Taxonomy (NCBI): domain Eukaryota; kingdom Metazoa; phylum Chordata; class Mammalia; order Rodentia; family Capromyidae; genus Capromys; species Capromys pilorides. The sequence continues at coordinate 5,665 of PVKN010014626.1, read as the reverse complement.
CTGCTTAGTCTGCCTAGAACTACGTGTCATGCTCTCATGTGTAGTGTGAGTAGTTGTGAACAAAGATCTTTTAAAGCTCATAACAACCACAGCCATAGCTTCTCCTTATTAAGTGCCCAGCTCCACTTACAGGTGCATATACAAGTTATTCCATTCACTCATCACAAAAACAATATTAAACAGCTGCTATGATTTCCACTTCAGTGATAGGAAAATTGACATAAATAATCCTAAGCAAATGAACACTAAAGCCAGTGAAGGGCAGAGCCGGACTTTGAAAGCCCTGATCTTGCCATTACATAACAACATCTCAAGATGAAAAACTGCAGCTCAGTTCTAAAACTGAAATATTTCTACTCAATTTCCAGTGTAGCAACAACATTCAATTCTGTTGAATTGATACCAAAAGAGCTGATCAGAGAATACCTCCCTGCTTCACTCCCTGCTTTAAAGGAGAGCCTGTGATGCCTCTGAAGTGTGCCTAAAAACCTTTCTGAGACCTATCTATTAGAATTAATCAGCTTTATTCTGTTAAAAAAATTCTAGACCTGAAATTCAATGCATTACATAAAGAAGAAATAATGCAGCAATATTCTGTAAGAGTCGGTGAAGCTAAAATTAACAACAAAAATGACCTTTCACCTAGAAATTAAAACACATATTGTCAAACAGTACTTGGCTCTGGCACTTGCGTGTAATCATCTGTAAACACTAGGAAGGCTAAAGCAGAGGATCACTGTGAACTCAAGACCAGTATGGGCTACAAAGTGAGATTAAGCCTGAACTACAGAGTAAGACCCTGTCTCAAAAAGACAAAAACATTTGCATCAAGAATGTTACACTGATAAAGTGCCTGCTTAGGCAGAGCAAAGCGGCCCAGGTTTGATCCCTGGGGTATGGTGCAAGGCCCACCCCGGAGGTGAGCTGAGATGGAGATTGAGACTGGGTGTGGTGGCACATGCCTCTAATCCCAGCACTTGGGAGGCTGAAAACAGGAGGATCACTATGAGTCTGATCTACATAGTTGGATCCTGTAGACCCTATACTAAATACATAAGAAAAAAAAAAAAAAAGAATGTTATATTGAACAGAAGTCAGACAGTACAATATAACTCTGTGACTTTATTCATATAACATTAACAATAAAATTATTCCAAGGTCATAAAGATTAGACAAGTGGGTACCTCTGCCTATTAACTAGAATGGTCACAAAGAATTTTTCTGGTGGACGAAGATAGCCTAAATTTTTATGTAAATTGTAGTTACTTAGGTGTATACCTATGCAAAAATCCATCTATTTGTACTCTGAATATCTGCGCATCTTTTTATATATTTCATCTTAAACAAAAGAAATCAATAAATGTACTTCATCATATTAAAATTAGGATAAAAGGTCATATTATCATTTCATAAGTAGTGAAAAAGAATTTGACAAAATTTATCAGCTGTCCGTTAGTTAATTTAAAAACTGCCTGAAAATTAGAAGTAGTAAAAACATCCTAAATCTGATAAAAAAAATCAAAACAAAATCCTTATTATGTACCTCCTACTTAATGATGGTATACTACAGCATCCCTCAGAAACGTGAAATGAGGCACAAAGGGTTGTTACACCACTCACATTCAGTCCAGCACTGGAAGTTCTAGGAAGCCAACACAGCACTACCCTTAAGTGCAAATGAATGATTGTGTATGCAAAAAAATTAAAAAGCACTTACATTTTATATGTGAATTTAGAAAGGTATCAATACAAGATCAATTTTTAATATTGTATTTCATATGTAAGTATAGATATCAGAAAAACAAACTTTAAAATAACATTGATAATAGCATCAAAAGTTCTTAAACATAATCATAAATTTTATGAAATATATACAAAGCTTCAGCATAGAGAAATTTAAAGTGTTATTGGAAGAGATTATAAAATTCTTAAATAAATGATGAGAGATGCTTTTTCGTAGATTGAAAGACAAAGGGTTGCAAATGTGATCAATTTTCCCACAAACCGACTAAAAAATTTTAAGCTGGGGGGGTGGAGGATTGACAAGTTTCTAAAATTTATGTTTTAAAAATTCACAGAGGCTCTCTGCTCCTGCATGTCCGCCTACAGCCAGCCATTCTTCCATGCAGCGAGCAGCGATCCAGACAAGATGGTGAAGGTCAGAGTGAATGGATTTTTCCATCTTGGACGCCTGGTCACCAGGGCTGCTTTTAACTCTGGCAAGGCGGATGTTGTGGCCATCACTGACCCCTTCATTGACCTCAACTACATGGTCTACGTGTTCCAGTACAACTCCACCCAGAGCAAGTTCCGTGGCACTGTCAAAGCTGAGAACAGGAAGCTTGTCATCAATGGAAAGGCCATCACCATCTTCCAAGAGCGAGATTCCGCTAACATCAAGTGGGGTGATGCTGGTGCTGAGTACGTGGTGGAGTCCACTGGTGTCTTCACCACCATGGAGAAGGCTGGGGCTCACCTGAAGGGTGTTACCAAAAAGGTCACCGTCTCCACCCCTTCTGCTGATGCCTCCATGTTTGTGATGGGTGTGAATGATGAGAAGTATAACAACTCCCTCGAGATTGGCAGCACTACTTCCTGTACCACCAACTGCTTAGCCCCACTGGCCACGGTCATCCATAACAACTCTGGCATCATGGAAAGACTCATGACCACAGTCCGTGCCATCACTGCCACCCAGAATACTATGGACAGCCCCTCTGGGAAGCTGTGGCGTGATGGCTGTGGGGCTGCCCAGAGCATAATCCCTGCATCCACTAGGGCTGCCAAGGTGGTCAGGGTCATCGTGGAATTGAACGGGAAGCTCACAGGCATCACCTTCCATGTGCCCACTCCCAACATGTCAGTGGTGGATCTGACCTGCCGCCTGGAGAAATCGACAATGGGGACCTGCCACCTGGAGAAAGCAGCTATGGGGACACCAAGAAGGTGATGAAGCAGGCATCAGATGGTCTCCTCAAAGGCATCCTGGGCTACATGGAGAACCAGGTTGTGTCTTGTGACTTCAACAGTGACACTCACGCTTCCACCTTTGATACTGGGGCTGGCGTCACCCTGAATAACCACTTTGTCAAGCTCATTTATTGGTATGACAATGAGTTTGGCTACAGCAACAGGATGGTGGACCTCATGGTGCATGTGGCCTCCAAAGAGTAAGTGCCCCCCCCCCCCAGCCCAGTGAGACCACAGGGATGGAGAGGCCCTGCTGTAGAAGTCACTGCCCTACTCAGCCCCAACACTGAGACTCTTCCCCCCTTCACAGTTTCCAACCCAGGCCCCCTAGAAGGGGAGGGTCCTCAGGAGACCTGGCTTACTGCCATTGTACACCATCAATAAAACCCACTCTACACAGAGAAAAAAAATTCACAGAGCCAAGAATAGATAAGGTAGTTCTGAAGAATATATTTGGAGTCTCTACACCAGCAGATATCAAACTGTATTAGTTAAGACAGTGACACGAACACAAACTTAGGTGAACAGAAAGTGAAATATGAGAGGGACCACAGATGTTGTGACAGAAACTCCCGATTTATGACAGAGGAGACACTGGAGCATCATGAGTGAGAAAAACTGACAATATACCCTGGGGATCAATCAGCTACTCACAGAGGAAAACTCAGCCTTGATTCACAGATTACACTATAGGATAATTCAATTCTAGATGGCTTGAAATCTAAAAGATTAAACAAACTTTTAGATATGACATAGGAAAATACTTTTGTAATATTGACATAAGCTAAGGTGCATATATATTCAAAGCTCCATCAATCTGTACACTGAATATTTGCATGTTTGTTTATATATTTCAACTTAAACAAAAGAAATCAACAAAGGCGCTTCATCATATTAAAATTAGGATTAAACCTCAATATTCTAAAGATGTCAATACTCTTTCCATACAATATTGAATTGCAATTTGTTTCTAATAAAAATACCATCAGGCTCTTTCTAGAAACTTACTTGAGAACAACAGCCAAGGAAAGCCTGACAAAGATGAGCAGTAGGGTCATGGGAGGGGAGCTAGCATAGCAGTTTAGCCTCACTGAATATTAAAATGAGGCTGAAGATTTCCTAAGTAAATCTTTACAGCATCAATAGACAGAGTGACCATGCAACAGAATAAAAAATACAAATAGAGTCAATGATCTGTTTGGAAATGTACATGAAAAAGGCCACACTTCAGTGAGGAAAAGATGTACTTCTTCAAAAGGCATTGAAAAACTATCCCAAGGAAGACGATAATGTTAAACCTATTCTTTATACCACAATATAAGTAATTCAGATATACTGGAGATCAATATTAGTCTAGTGAAACCATGCAAGTCCTAGAAACAAGACTTGGAAACTGGAGAATTTGTGATCCATCTGGAAGAGGGCTGTTCTCTGTATAATGACTTACAATACAGAAGAAAAGGGGGAGAAAGTGATATATTTAATAACATACAATTTTAAAAAATCGAATAGAAAATTAAGCACTATAAATAAAGTAATAAACTAAATAAAATAGTTGTGTCATATATTAAAGGATGAACCCAGGATCAAAATGCTTACAAAAACCGAGAGGCCAAATGCATAAAATTTTGTAGAAAAATGGACTAAAGATAACAGCAAACATTTGTATCACAGAGAAATACAAGTGACCTTTGTCACACAAAAAATAAGAAAAATGCCAGTTAAATCTGCTTCAAAACATTGCACAGCATAATTGTTGGTTGAGGAGGGTTTTGTTTGTTCATCCATGTGTTCATTTAGCTGGCTCAGGTTGTCTTGAGGGTGGGGGTGGGGACTGGACCGCTGTGCCTTGTGCTTGACTGGTATTACCCAAATAGGTGCTTAAACCATTGAGCTAACCAGTAAGCCCCCCACATAATCATTGGTTGAAGCTGTAGTAAGGAGTTTGTCAATAAAAATTCTAATGGATTTAGTATTCAGTACAAAAATCTATCACAAATATGCACTAGAAAGGTACAAAGCACTTTAAGCACATCAAATACACAAAGCTATTCACTAAAATGGTTTGTAAAGCATTTGTAAATGCAAACTACTGCAAACGACTAAGTTCAACAAGAAAGAGGTAGGTAATTTTTGACATATCCACATAACAGAGTATTAAAATGGAACATAAAGTATTTCTATGCGTTACTATAAAATCATGGCGAGTGTGTAATACTAGGCAAAGAAGAAGAGGGAAAAAGAAAGTGGGGTATGCAATTGTGTGTGTATGTGTGTGCGTGTGTGTGTGTATGTGCATGTATGTATGTGTTGTACTAGCTGTATACCTAATTTGGCAGCATAACTACACAGAAGAGAAACATCTCAAGTAAATTTCAAATGCAGTACTTGGGGTTTTTTGTTGTTGTTGTTTTGTTCTGTTTTTGTACTGGGAATCAAACTCATGACCTCACACTTGCCAGGTAGGTACTGTGCCACTGAGCTATATCCCTAGCCCCAAATGCAGTACTTTGAATATTCATCTCTAGTAGAAAACAGTCTTGGGACCAAAAAATTGCAAAGATAAAGCTATTTCAGAATTATATTTGCAGAGATAGTTTTGGTAATATTCTGATTCAGTTATATGTTTATTGTAAGATAAAGCAAATAATTTATTACACTAGTGCCACTCAGAATCAGGAACTTCTACACAGAG
>PVKN010014625.1:0-19037 GCA_004027915.1 Capromys pilorides | reverse complement strand
TAACTAAATTAAATATTCATAAAAATGCAATCATTTCCACTGTCTGAAAGTATATAAGACATGAGCCCTCAAAGTTATCACTAGTTAGGTCCTGTGTTAGTTTAGATATTTTGGGGGACATTTTTGCAAAGCATATCAAAAGTACCATAGGAAATCAATATGGAAATTTCTCGAAAAGCAAGGATTAGAGGCTCCATGCCCCCCAGCTATTCCCCTTTGGGGCATTTTCTAGAACAATTAAAAACATCATGATACAGCAAAACATGTACATCCATGTGTATACCAGCATAATTTGCCATAGCTAAATCCTGGAAACAATCCAAATGCCCATCAACTGAGGAATGGATGAAAAAGATGTGGTATTTTTAAACAATGGAGTATTAGTCAGCCATAAAGAAGGGTGAGGTTGCGAATTTTGTAGGTAAATGAATGAAACTTGAGACCATATGCATAAGAGAAATAAGCCAGACTCACATACATGCTTAAACATTGTATTGTCTTCCCCATGTGAGGAACTGGAAGAGTAGGTAAGGCCTAAAGTGTACAATCCAGCTTGTGAAATGAGGAGACATTGTTTAAAGGGAAAGAGGAGCTTGAAAGTGGTCAGGGAAAGCAAGGGAGAGAAAAGGGAGAAAAATGAGAGATAGTGGTGCTGTTAGTGAGTCTTAGTGCCCTGAAAGGGAGGGTCGTGCTAATCTGGAGTGGGTAACGTCCGCAGACCGCCTTCCCTGTGATGCTCAGGCTCAAGACCAGATCAGGAAGAGGTCAGTGTTTCCATTCCACTGAAAGTTCTTTGAATTGTGGAGACAGGAATATTTTACTCACCACTCTCACCCTAAACTGTACAAGATACTCCCTCCTGCAGATGCTCAAGGGGATGAATGGAGTGACACAAAAACATGCAGGAAACTAGTATCTCAAGGTGCATAGCCCAAGGCAGGCAGGACCAGACCCTGTTTGGCCCAGCTGCTGGGCAGTGTCCTCCACACTAATCTCTTCCCATTACTCCACCAACTGAAGGCCTCCTGCTTGGTGGGAGGAAGAGGTGTAGAGTCAGCAATTTGGTCTGTGGGTTTATTGATCACAGAAAGTCCAATGGGAAGACAAAATTACAGTTTCGTAAACAATCAAAATTACAAGGCCTCTCCTTATTTTGATCAGGAAACTTTTAAGTCTTGTGTCTGTTCTTGGACCAGAAACTGACATCGATGTATGCTGAGCTTCAAATAGTTCCTTGCAGACCTAGAGCTGGTGAGGAAGCCAGATTTCCTGAGCTACAAAGAAAGAGACAGACCACTGCATTCGGCTACCTTGTTTTAGAAATGAGAAAGGCGTTCATGTGTCTGGCATTGTTTCTCTTCTGAATACTCAGCTGCTTTAGCTTCCAACTTTCCCATGCCAGCTCAGGGTGCATTTTTCATACCCTTGCATCTGAGAAATTGCGCAGTCATTTCCACCGCTGAGATGGTGGTGCAGAGGCAGCCGTAGCTGCCCTGCAGCCTGGAGGAGGTAATCCAGGGTGCCATTTCCAGTTGGTGCCGCCAGATGCAGGCTGCAGTGGGCGTCAGTCTGCAGTTAATCTTACAAAACAGTCCCCTGGCTTGTGGTCCAATGGGGATGTGCTCACCACTGAGTTCGACCATGAGCACGTAGCTTTATTTCTCTCTGTGATGTGGTAAAGGACGGGAAGGGCCAAGTGCAAGTGTAATTTATTGTAACTAGCAAACGCTGTGCAGCATTCATCAGAACCAGTTTTTACTCATTCTGTGTTTCATTCTCCCAGTGTTTAGGCTCCTGGCTTGCTACTGTTTGGGGGCATCTGGATGGTTTCCTGAAGAGGGATGGTTCTGGAAGGCTTGGTAGGAGTTCCCTAGATTCCTGAGAGCAGGTGCTTCACGGCTACTCTATGCTGAGTCCCTGCGAGCCCCAACATGAAGAGGCCAATTGGTCATGAGCTGATACTGCTACAACTCTGAGCCCAGATAAACCTTTTCTCTTTATAAATTAATTATCCCAGTTATTTGTTACAGTGGTGGAAAGCTAATATGCAGCTCAGATATTTATGTGTTTAAGCCTCGATGTTATTTATATCTATTTACTTTTAATTTTCTCATATAATGTTTCACGTTGTGCCAGAAGTTGTTATAGATGGTGGATGTTAAATTATGTATAGGTGTTATATTGCTACTTAATGCCCTCATTTGATGTGGTTATTAAAAGGGCTGACAATATAAATCACCATAGCAACACAAACAGGAATTTATAGCCTATTTCAAACTCCTAAGGCTGAAGATATTTTATGGCTATTGCAAGCTCAGGCATGGAGCAATTCAAACATTTAGCTGGTGAGTAATGGAGATCCAGAAATACATCGACTCAGATATTGAATCCTCAGAAGAATCAATATTGAATCAGCACATAGGTCATTGGCTTTGAATTGTCCAGCTGCAGAATTGTGGGCTGCTGCAGGCAGTGACTTCTACTCTGCAGCATATGCAGGCTTCTTCCATAAACATGCTACTTTCTCAGAGTTAACTGTGTGGACAGGAAATGCTACCAGCTCATAAAAAGATGTCCTTTCCTGATAAATCTTCGTATGTGTTGCCCAATGCAGTGACACCTCTGTCTCCATGGTAACCAAGGCCACTCAATGGAAAAAAGAGAGACAAGAGAGAACATCATCAGGGTCACGTACCACACCTGTGCCTAGAATTATGTGAGATGCCTGAGGATGGTGTGTTCTTCTGCTCTTGCTTGACAAGGCACGTCAATCACAGATGTGGTACTCAGCCACGTACTGGTGCCAAATTATAAGAAAGAACCTCTGCTCTCACACAGACTCTTGGGGCTACTGATGGCTGTCTCGTTCAAGAAGCTCTTCTGTGTTACATGTGGCTGTTGCAGGAGACCAATTATCAAGGCGTCTCCAAAAGGAAAGAAGAGAAAAAGTAGGCCGGGTCGAGCACATCTGCTGATTTAGGTCCCTCATCTCCATGTACACAGTGAACCTGGTATGGTCTGTCTGCTCTGAGAAGACAGGAGTGGTCTCAGGCCTTTTTATGCCTTCCAAAGCTGCTCCAGTCCTACCCTTACTTGGCAATTGTTGAGCAGTTAGCTTCTGTTCAGACCATATCTTTCTATCATTTCTCTCTCGCAGCTTCTTTCTTCCCAATTATCATTACTGTTTTAAATTATATTTATGTATTTGACCCAGGGTCCCACTATGCAGCTGTGCCTCTTAACGATCCTCCTATTTTCAGCCTCTTGAGTGCTGGGATCACAGGCATCCACCACCACGCTGACCTCGGTGGCTGGCTCGGCATGCTCAGGGGTGGGGTTTGCCTGAGTCCTAGCACTCGCCAGGCAGACACTGAGTCTGTGGAACTATCTTATCAGCCTCTTTTTCCAATTATTGCAAAAGGACAAAGAATCCATCTGATGAGGCAGGAGCACTCAGTTATGTGGAAGAACACTGGAGACTTGGCTAGGCATGCTGGAATGTTTAGCAGTGGTTAGCAAAGAAACCAGGAACGTTCACAGAGTGAACAAAAATCTACACAAATTGGTGGTTACTATGGGGCTGCATTAGGGAGATAAGTATGTGGTTTCCCTTGCAGAAATACAGAATGTCCCAGCAGACCAGAGTCCCTCATTGCCTCTACTCCAGGATTCCTCAGAGGGCACTTTAGATATTCCAGTGACAACATTCTTCATGGATTGGATGCCTTCATTCACTTTCAGAGGTTTTAGACCCAGAGGCAGAAGTGCCAGAGTGCTCCTTGGGGAGTGTGCTGGTCATAAGATTCCTTAGGGACCTTCAAATCTCCTGGGTGTTGAAATACAACAAGAGGGTTGATGACCAAAGGGAAAAAATCTAGTAGTTCATCTGAAAAAAAGGCAAAAGAATCCAATAAGTAAATTTGGGGTCATACTTGGGTGTATCTAAAGTTGGTCTGTGGCATCAGCCTGATTACATGGCAGAGAGACAGTCACTTATCTTCTGTGGGTCGGAACCTAATCTGGCTAGTATTCCTCTCACAATCTGAGTTCACCCGCATTCTCGGAGTGGCTATGTTTCAAGGCCATCCACTGTGAACCTCTCAGATGACCATGACTGAGTTGAGAGGCATCAACAGCTGTTCCATACGCAGGCTTCCTGGCCTTAACCAAAGCTCCTCTGTGCAGAACCAACTTCCTTGAGAAGCACCAGCCCTATTTCTCACCCCCAAGAACAAGGAGATGTGTCACAAATGGATTTTGCAGGAGTGACAATGTGCTTTCATTTTCCAATGAACAGACTGAGGTGCAGTTAGGCCACTAGGAAGCAAGAGAACCGGAGCAAAGGATCGCAATTCCCCAGATCTCATTGTAAGAATGATGGGGGGAGGGGCCCAACAGTGACAAGTTGCAATCACAAGGTGCTTCTCATTGAGGAGGACAGCACATGACACGTGGCCAAATACTGAGACCACATCTTTTAAGCATTCACATCAGCGTGGAGCCCCTGCACCCACCTACAAAGTACTTAATTCTCAGAATAGGGAAAACTTGAAGCCTATAATCATGTTCTCACATGGCTTCATGGTTGATGCCCAACTCCGCCACTCCCTTGAAAGGTCCCGGGGGAAATAGTCTTTCATAGTTCTGTGTAACTTGGGGATTCATGCAGAGAGCGTTATTGAGTACAACTTCTTCAGGGTCTGGCTTCCCCTTCTCCTTCCTGTGTTTGTGAGATTGGTGCATTGTGCTATCTGTTACAGTGAATCATTTTTATTGCTAGGGTCCGTTTTGGCTTATCTTGCATTATTCAAGTGTATACACACTCTAATACATGCATTCAGTCTTGTATTTGCATATGTTTCAGTTGCTTCCATGTGTGTTTTTTTGTGACGTGGTCAAGTCTTTGGAAGTCAAGTTTCTCTAGGTAGATAGGTGATAGTGCTGGCTGGGCATTCTAGGTCCTTAGACGGCTATTGCTTTAGACTCAGTAGATATTACTTACTCAAGCAATTGTGCTGAATCCAACATTTAGTTGTCCCTAAATGTGTTTCCTTCAAAAATGCTTTTCTGACTTAAAACTGAAGAAATCATGATACTTGCTCCAGCTGCATGCTGTTGATGATCAAAACAACTCTACTGTAATGATCTTCTGATGAGAATCAAAGGAAATCAAGTGCATCTTGACTATCCCGTGTGCCTCTCTCTTATTGAAAACCCTGCTCCTGATGTTTTAATGCCTGATCCTTCCTGCTGCGTCTCTTTGGACTATTCTCATACTTTGACTTCTCTTCCCACCGATTTCCCTTTGATTACTTTGTCACAGGAAAGAGATGTTTGCAAGGCAAAGGGAAATTATGAAAGGCCAGGCAAAGGCAGGCTGTGGGTTCCCTGTGCTGTGCATCTGTCCCACCTCAAGAGATCTCAGTGCAACACGACCCTTATATTTCTCGGCTCCACAGTTTTCACTGCTATCAGTTTCAGAATACTGTACTGAGCTTTGCAGCTTCCACACACACCCACGCTCACCAGCTGGCCTTCCTTACAGATCAACACCAGTTTCTGCTTGCACTGTCCTTGTATCAGTGGCAGAGCTGCAGTGCTCGATTGGTTCTGACATGTTGCAAGCGAGGACCTGCTGTGTTTTCTTGGCTCCTGGAGACCAATCAGAGCATATTCGCAGAAGTGAGAAAATACCTCTCAGAATGCCTGGATTCCACCAGGAAGCCATAGCCCAATCCTGTAGCAGCTGAAGTCCTTTTGTTCCTAAAACTCCAAACTGGAAAAACACAACTACCTTTATACAAGCCTGAAAGATAGTAAGAAGAGACAGACAGACAGACAGGGAAACAGAGAGAGAGAGAGAGAGAGAGAGAGAGAGAGAGAGAGAGAGAGAGAGAGAGAGAGAGAGGGAGCGCCTAAGTGTGTATGGGCTTTTGTAATTCTATTCTCTGTGCTACTAGCACCACAGAGATTGTCGGTTGCTGTCCAAGGTGCTGAACCCTGTACCTTTAAATTCACTGAGCTGCAGGTTGTGGGAATACAGACAGGTTCTCAAATCTTCTCACATGATAGAGATTAGATAGCCTGCTCTTAAAGATGGGAAAGAAATCAGTCACATTATGCAGTGTTGGTTATCTGAGCCCCACATCGCAATGGCAGAAAAAAAGCAATAGCAAAGACATTTCAGATGAGTGTGTAGTTGGGATTTTCTAAATTGGACTCAATTTTAGGTGAGAGAGCTCAAATCATGGGGAAACCTAGCCAAGAAATCAAGCTCCTACACCTTTCTCAACTTGAAAAGGAGCTGGGAGCAGGCGCGAGCTGCGAGCTGAGGGAGGCCAGGGCCCATCTTGTTTAATCAGACCTGCATCTGTCACCTGCAGTGTCCCCTTGCCCCTCTCCTGACAGCAAGCTGGGTGATGGAAAGGACAGAGCTTGAGTGCAGTCGTGGGGCACGAAGGCTCAGCACAGAGGAGGGAATGTGGCCCTATGGCCCCCTGGAAGGGTGCTTTCTTCATCAGCAGACTGTGCTGGCTTAGAGTGTGGCATGAAGTATATAAGGCTTGGTACCAGAGCGAGGCGGAAGAACAGAGATGTACTCACCTCCGCTCTGACTTCATGCAGCCCTGGGTACCAAGCCCAGCGCTGTCCTCGGGGAACTCAGCCACAGATCAGGTAGGTAAGCACCTGTGTTGGGGTGTCCTAAGCCATCTCGCAGGGTTGGCGAGACCGTCATATCATGAGGGAGGGACACGGCCTCCCTGGAATGCCTGGGTTGAAACACACAGCCCCAGATGCTTCCCCCTGGGGATATAGGCACTATGTGTTTGGAGTGTAAGATATTATGGCCAGACACAATCCTGGCGGGAAGAACATTGGGGTGAACCATGTCTATGTTCTGCTGGCCAGGGTCGACCTTGGTCCATGAGCTGTCCCTGTGGGCTCACCAGCTGGTAGGATCTCCACCTGCAGCCAAGAGTCAAACATCAGAGTGTGGAGGAGGGCTGTCCATGGGGGGCAGACCCTGGGGCCACTCACCCCCTCTGCTCCAGTAGAGACCCTGCTGCTGATTTCAGAGTGGGAGTTCTGGTGGTGTTTTCTTGTCCACATCACAGTCATACACTTGTCTGTGGCTCAGTGTCTAGATTTCCCTTCATGTAACTATTTCACTGTGGAATAGATTCCACATGGCATACACAGGCCACTCCCTTTCATTTTCTGCAAGTGAGTCTCCCTTCTTCCTGACCTGATGGCTTCTACTCAAGGTTGGCGCCTGTTAGGGATGATCCAGACCACTGTGCAATCTTCAAAAACAAGACAAAAGTGAACTTTAGAGATAGCTGTGAAGGCACGTATAGTAGGAAGAAGTGAAAAGGACCCCTCGGAGCTCGTCCCCTGCGGCAGCAGTGTGCCTAACCACAGCACAGTGTCACAACCAGAGGCCGGTGTTTCTCATCCTCCACTTTATCCATGCTTCACAATGTCGACATTCATGAATCTGGGTAACATGCGTGGGGGGGGTGCGGTCCTCTGAGACTGACTTTGTCACATATGCAGATTGTTGCGCTTCCTTTTCAGATTGTATCTTCCTTCGAAGAAGGGCAAACTTGTGCTCCAAAATGGAAACATCCCCAAACCCATCACCATCTCCAGACGTCATCTGTAGCAATGAGAGATTTGACTTTGATTCTCAGCTTCTGCCAGCGGCCACAGAGCTGCACTCCGAGCAGTACTTCACAGGCTGTGTGCAGGCTCAGCTGGTCTGAGGGCCACTTCTGGGATGCCCTGGTGGCTGCTGTCCCAGGAACCTGAACAAAGCACAGGGCACAGCCTCCAGAAGTCCCCTCAGAAATGACCAACACCAGCCACCCAGAGAGGCAGCCTCAGGGAAGGATGAGGGCAAGGAAGAGGTGCACTCACCAAGAAGAGACTCATCCAGACTTAAGTGTCTTTTACAGGTTATTCATTTTAATTTTTAAGCTTTCATTACAGTGTTATTTACATTAATGAGCTCTAGATAGCAAAATGTAATATCTATCTATCTACCAGTTTTGTTTTATTTTCTATCTAAAATTTTAGTGATGAAACAAATAATTTAAAGAGAAAGATAAAAAGAGATGACAGAGAAGGAGGATGTAGACTTTGTGGAGACAGAAAAGAGCTGTGGGAAAGAGAGAAGCTCAGAGCCGTCATTGTGTGGGAGTGGGAGCGGGCACATGGAGGCCAGCTCCTCACAATGAAGACATCTGCTGCATACCGCAAACACAAACTCATAAAATTAGAAAAAAGAAAGTCAGGAAACAATCCAATGCAAGTGCACAATTTGTCCTCCTGGCCAATAGCTGAGATGCCTATCACAATGAGCTAAAAAATAGTGGGCGTTGCATTTCATAATGTTCAATGCTACCAGTAGGTAATGCATTGAAAAGAGCCATTTTCTTGCAAGGAGACTCGAAATCTCAAAAAGTAGTGAGCACCCAGGGATTGTTCTTTTCAAATGGAGTTGCTCTTACACATCTGAGTCCTGGTCACAGCAGGCCATTTTATTAGCTCAGATGGGACAACTGTTGGATGGCAGACAGCTGGCCTCCTTTAGCCTGAGCAAAGAAGCCAGTCAGGTGTTGGAAACAGGATGGGATACAGGGGTGGAATTGTTCCTCGAACCGATGGGCGCGTAGCTTGCACCTTAATAATAATTGCTGTTATCAAAGGTGCACAGTTGGCTTCAGGAGGCCGTGAACCTTTAGCACCCCTTTCTCCATAGTGGAAAGCAGAGCTAGCAGTGCAGCATGCAGCAGAGGGCAGCCTGTTTCCTGAACGCACAGCCAAGGAGGAACCAGAGCCCTGCATCACCACCCCACGTGAGCAAGTGGGGAGAAACACATCTAAAGAACCTGCTCGCTCATTTAATTCCTTGCCAGCATGAGTTTCTGATTGTTCTCAATGAAATAAACGCAGAGTTTGACAACAATGCTGCACCCAGGGCTGGTCGCTCTTGTCGGATCCAGGCTCTGATGACGGATGGCTTTATCAACGTTGCTCTGAAGGGAAGCCCTTGGGGCCAGTGACAGGCAAACACACCAACTGTCTTTCACATTGCTTTTCTTTTCTTTCTTTCTTTTTTTTCTTTCTGAGTAGAAATAAGTCCTTACCACTTCAAATTGTTTATCCAACTCATAACTAGTTTTTAAAGACTCTTTCAATTTGTGTGCAAATAACAGACACGCGCTTTTCTGCACCTTCTGTTGGATGCCAGCACCGTAAACATTGGGGAAGTGATAAAGAAAGATTTTCTGAGCCAAGCTCCTGCGCTTCCCCAGGGGCGCAGCAGCACTTGTGTAAATGCTGCTGGGGTTTATTTTCATTACAGAGAAAACAACATAAAACCAAACACACATAACCACACAGAGGACAGAGCTATTTGCCTATCTGGTGTTCTTTCTCTGGGGTCACTGTCAGACGTCTGGTGCTCCCAGCCCATTCCCTCTCAGTCTGGAGGAATCCCACTTCACTTAAACCCAACACAGCACGGTATCACTTAGCATCATAAAAATCTGTGTTTGTTCACTTTTGTTTGATTTTAGTTTCATATTATCTTTTGTATCTTCCCATAACCCATCCTTATTTCAGTAATGCAACTTGGTCTCTTCCATGAAATTCTTGTTCTTCTCAGTTATTTGCACCTCCATGCATTTGGTTTGGTTTGACTTCAACCCAAGCAGTAGGAGAGTCCCCTGAGTCAAGCCTACACCAATCAGTGCACAGAAGTCATGTGACTCAAGCCTACACCAATCAGTGCACAGAAGTTATGTGACTCAAGCCTACACCAATGAGTGCATCTGGACTCACCGGGAACATAGGGAGAGCGAATGTGTCAGCCAATGAAATCTCAGTTTGGGGATTTGCCAGGCCTGCTGAGAAGAATCTGCTCTTTCTTCTATCATTGTCCTCTACTCAGTTGTGAATCATTTTGATCTGCAGGTTTCTAACTTGTTTCACTTGACAAGTGTCTACCTGAGACTTACTGAATAAAATAGAAAGACAGAAGTTGCATTACTGAGGGCAGTTTTTGGGAAACTGATCTCTTCATGTGCCTTGAAAAACCTTAACTCATGAACTCGTTCCTTACATATTTACTTGTACTTAGCTCTGTTTGAGCTAGGTCTCTCTCACTGCCATCCACAGGTATACATGCACACACACACACACACACACACACACACATACACACACACACCATTACCTGCTCTCTGCTATCCCACCCTTGACCTCAGGGCCCAGCTCCATCCTGCTTGTGAATTTCACACACACTGTTTCCTGTTCTCAGTCTCATAACCTTACAGCTACTCAAGCAGGTGCTTCTTCTACTCACCCTATGACCAGTGGTCACAGCCTTTGATCTACGACTGGACCAAGGTGCCTGGGACTTCAAGGACCAAGCCTCAGCAGAACCATTACAGAGAGAGACATCATTAAATCTACCATGTGACTGCAAGAGGAGGTTCCATGTACTGTACAGATTTTGATGAAGTTCCAAGTGTCTGGTGACCTGGCAAATCTCCTTCCCTTGTCTTGGTGTTGTGATTGGCTTTCTTGGGATCTCACTGGAAGAAGTTATCCTAGTAATGATGAGGAAATGCTACCAGATCAGCCAGCCCAGTCTGGTCAGGTATGTATGTATGCATTGCATGGAGGCTATCACAATCCAGCACTGCTTCTGTCACTACCACTGTTCTCTGCTAAAATCTCCACCCCCTTCATCTTACCACTGAGAGTGTGCACCTCCTTTGCAACAGGCAGTACCAGTAAAAAGCCCAGAAGACATAAATGGACACAGTGGCAATGTTTTGTTAAAATTTCATGACGTGATTTTCAAGTGCAGGATAGAGATGCTGTATAATGTCATTGTTTTGCCTCGTGATGAAGGTCTTTGCTAAAAGCACACGTCTTGCTGTGAGCCTGTTGAAAGGGAAAGTCAGTGAGGTCTCTGCAGAGACTGAACAGCGTACAGAGTGGGAGGACAGAGAGAGGTGCTGGAGTTTAAACTCCAATGTCTATAGTGTGAACAAAAGCAAGCCCACACCCAACCAGTTAAAACTTCTCAACTTATAGAAAATGGAAAGAACGATTGTCCACAGGACCTGACACGTGTATTGTGGTGCTGTGGATTGTACTGACACAGACAGAGCTCTTTACAGAACTGTGACACGTACACACACACACACACACACACACACACACACACACACAGCACACCATGGACCCATGGGTTGTACTAACAATCTACTAACTGGAATGCACTAACAAATGTTTCATCATTCTATGCTACTATTAAAGTGTCATGTTTCACCATAAAAATAGGTAAGGTAACAACCATCTCTAATTAGCTGTCCCTGTTCTGAAAATCTGTAACATATGTATTGTACGTTGCTCTGTTTAATCTTTTTTTTAAATTTGTTTTTGTTTCTGTTTTTACTCTTAAAAATTAAATTAAATTAAATTTTAAAAAATAATGAAGTTACTGGGCCAGGGTTGGCCAAATATCTCAACAGATTAAAGCACTTGCAAGCAGGCGCAGGGGCCAGGGGTTTGATCCCTGGGCATGCTGTGCTGGTCCTGCCCCTGGAGCGTGCTGAGACTGCAATTGAGACTAGGCACGGTGGCATGCACTTGTAATGCCAGCTCTTGGGAGGCTGTAAACAGGTGGATCACTATGAGTCCAATCTGGTAGTGAGACCCTGAATACCCTGTAGATGCTTCTCTAAAAAAAAAAAAAAAAAAAAAAAAAATTTAATTAAATAAGTGAATAAATAAATAATGTTACAAGGTCAGCCAGATAGCTAAGTGGATTAAAAGCACCTGCTTAGCCAGACCCAGGGACTGGGTTTCGATCCCCCATGTGCCATGCCGGTCTTGCCCTTGGAGTGCACTGAGATGGTGATTGAGACTGGGTGTGGTGTTGTGTACCTGTAATCCCAGTGCTTGGGGGGCTGAAAAACAGGAGGATAACTACAAGTCCAGTCTGCGTAGTGAGACCCTGTAAACCCTGCACTAAATACATAAAATATTAATATTAATATTAATTAATAATATCAATATAATCAATATTATTAATGATAATCAATGATATTAATTTAATATTAATATTAATAATAATAGTGTCTCATTTGAGACGTGCAAGCACAAGTACACTGAAGACATGAGAAAGTGGGGGGTCCCCCCACGCCTTCTGTGAATCTGGAACCCGCCCGCTGCACCCTTTCTCTCTTCTTCTCGCCCACTTCTCCGTACGCCCTGAGTCTGAAGTGCTATGGCAGTGCCTTACGCTGGGTTCCTTTGACAAAATGGAAGCGAGTTTTCTTTTTTTTAACTAAAAGTCACAAAGTTCTAGAGACCAGAAGTAGACGTTCTTACACTAGAGTGGCAGCGTCTTCTGCCAGGCCCGAGGCAGCAGCCCTGCGGTGTTCCCCTAGACACCCACATGTGACCAAGTCACAGGGGCATGAGGGTGAGCTGGTCCCACCTGGGTGTGGCTCCGTGGTCTCCCCAAGGCCCCCCAAGGAAACCAAGCCCTCATGGCAGCACTGTTGATGGAGGGCAGAGCCACCTAGGGAGGGCCTGGCGGATGCCGTTTAGGTCACGGGGCATGTCTGCCATCGGGAGAGAGGAGTGCGGCTCTGCGCGGGACCTCTGCTCTGATCCACACGGCAGACCTGGCCCTGACTACTTCCTGCTTCCTCTCCACTGTGTAATGTTTCCTCCTTCCTGTGCACCCACCATGAAGCTACACACCACATAGTGGAGCCTGGAGGCCTTCACAGGAGCCACACAAACACCAGGGATGGCCTCAGCTCTTCAAATCCGTGAGCCAGGAAACCTTCTCTTCTGTGCGAATTCCTCAGCCTCGTGGCTGTTGTTACAGCAACAGCAAATGAGCTAAGAGCCAAGTCCTTGTCTTCCACAACCAACACTGGTGAATGCCAGCAAGTAACCATGGTAGGACTGCTTCACACCGGGCCGTCACCCTGTCGTCCACAGGACCAGTTGCAGGACTGCCTCTGGGACCAGTTAACGATGCACTGTGAGCAGCTGCTGGAGAGCCTGTTCCAGACATCACTCAATAAAGGACATGTGCCACTCTTTACATTTGCCTAAGGTCCATGGAAGAATTCCAATCCAGCCTCCCATGGAAGGGGTTGGGCTTTCCCATTTCCAGGTACACAGCCATGGCCGCACACTCCGCTCCTTCACACAGAAAGCTAAAACGTCTGTCCTTGCTCTTTGCTGTCAGGTCCAAGGCTGCCAGACAGCATTCTCTCTGGCACTGGGCTCTGCGTGGGATCCAGGCTGTTGTCTTCCCTCCTCACATGCAGGTGCTGTGAGGCACATCGGCTTAGCTCAGCACCGCACAAAAGAGGAATAACAAGGTGTTTTCCCGGAAGTCCCTTCCTCTTTAAACTTCACTGGTAAAGAAGAATCACGTCAGTACAAACCAAAACAGAACTTTGCCAGGAAGTCAAAACACTAAGATTCTAAATGAAATGAGCTGGGGTTTTGTTATTATTGTTATTATTTAAAATTTCTATTTAAGATTTTTATATCCTCTTTGAAAATCTCCATTCATGTGCATCTTTCATAATCATATAACTGTGATTTTAGGATTTAAACATTACATACCTAACCCATATGTTCCGAAGATTTACCTCACTCTAACTTTGTTCAGAGTCACAACCTCAATCCACACATCCATTTCCCGCTTGTTACCTCTTTCCATTTCAATCCTTCCAACTTCAATATATATCCATTCTGTCCCATGTTCCTCAGTACTGAGCTCTCCTCAAAATAAAAGGTCAGTAATAAACAAGTTTTCAAAAACAAACAAACACACAACTTTCAGTAATTGTTAGCCAACTGTCCACATTTGTAAAGCGCATTTTTAAAATTTTCTTTATCAGCTATTTTTTTAGGAAAGCAAGAGTGATTCTCTCAATGGAAATTTTAGCAAGAACCATGAGTGTGGCTGGGAGGGCGTGGTCTGAATGCTGGCCCATGTCCTGAGGACCTCAGTGGACCAGGATGACCTTGTCACCAGGGCTGTGTTCTCTCTTTTCTCTGGCATGTCCACGGGACACCATCCTGCAGGGGCCCTTGCAAATGCCAAGAGCTTTGAAAAGCACTAACCAATGTTTTCCAAAATGACCACGCTCTGTTCCTCCTCTGTTCAGCTGGAGAACTGGGGAGAAGCCAGAGGAAATCACGCGGAGGGGTAGTGCTTGTTTGATGGCTGTGAGTGTTGGGAGCTCTGATAACTGGCACTTTTCTGCCTAGGACATCAGCATAGCCCACGGTCTCCATTCAGGTCTTGCAAACATGTACACGCTGCTGCTCAGATGGCCAAAGAGTGGCTGCTGGGAGTATTTCCAATGATAGAAACTGGTATCATGTGGTAACGCTCTTGCGTGCCTTACAATAGAACCAGTGGCTGAGCATGAATTCTGAGTTGTTTTTGTTAGAGAATGGACCAGTGGAACATACAAAACCACAAAAAGCAACATTTTCCAAGTGGCCTGGTGCACACCAGTATCAATTCAGTATTTGTGAATAGCAGTTGCTTGAATTTCTGATACGCTGAAAGAACCCAGTTCCCTTGCCTGCTGTGATAACCACACACTGGCTGCCTGATTGCTGGCTCTGCGGAGGAACTTTGTAGACTGGGTAGCAAGCCAGAGAAAATGCACCCCAGCCACAGCAAAACACCAAACCCCGTGTCTTCTGATTCATTTGGGTATCCGCATGGCAAACGTTTATCCAGGGCTGCAATCTACTAGTAAGCACAGGCTCTATGTAGTGTAGATGCATTTGCCTCCGTAGAATATTTCAAGGAGGACCGATCTCACACCATGGTGCTTGTAATCAACATCTGCTTTGGTTTCTACAGCCAACTCCTGTCCTCTGTCCACCTGTGGGCATCGGCTCCATGCCAGCCTCTCAGCTTGCCTGCCTCTTCCCTCTGGAGTGCCTTACTCGCCTCTCAGATCTGCAGAACAGTCTATATGCATCGAGGACTTGATCTCACTCAAAAGCCACCTCCAGCACCACGGCTGGGGCCACCTTCGAAGCTTCCTTGTTCTGGCCCCACCAGGAGGGATCTGGGCTTTTGTCTGCATCCTTAATTCAGCCAATTCCATTCAGCCAACAGTAAACATAAGAGAAGGGATGAGCCGGCTCTACTTCCATTCTTCAAACATGGTAAGCAGCTGCTGCCTCCCTGAATCCCTTCAGTGGGCAAAGAATTCCTCCCACAGAGGGGAGACAGGTCTTGTCAGGCCCCCTGCCTGCTGCAGATATTCTGCACAGGTGCGGCTGTGAGGCAGGACCCTCAGGCCCCCAAGTGCAGAGCTGAGAAGTGCAAATCTGGCACACGGTAGATGAGTCCGAGGAAATTCTACAGAAAGAGCAGGCAAAGTGGCTGCCTGGAGATGGTGCTGTGCATTCTGTCTCCCATCTTCTCTGCCTGGTGATCCATGTTTGCTTCCCTTCCCTGGCCTGCTTCTTATTCTCCTCCATGCTCAGTGTGTGTGTGCTGACCTCAGAGAGGTGACATCTCTGGTTCCATGTACCCTGACCAAGTAGCCACATCCCCCACCATGGAGTCCTGACCCTCCATTGGAGCACCATCTCATGTCATCATATGTGGGACAGGATCTTGTAGATCTCCTGCAGACTGAGGGTGAGGCTGCCAGAACAGACACACCAACACAGCTATCTTAGTTACTCTTCTCTCACTGCTGGGACAAATATCTGACACTCAAAATGAAGGAAGGGAAGGTTTATTTAGCTTGCAGTTGCTGGAGGTTTCAGTCCATACTCAGCTGGCTCCAAGGCAGAGAAGCACATGGCAGAGAGCAGCAGTTCATGGCAGCAGAACAGTGACAATATGGTGACAGAGGCGACGGAACAACTAGGGCAGCAGAGAGCAACAGCGTGAGTCTGTCTCTCTGTCTCTCTTTATTTTAGAGATTCAGGCTCTCTGCCTCAACCTGTCTGCCTTAAGCCACACCCATAATCCCAGAAGGACTCAGACCCATAATCCCATCTGTACTAAAACACATAATCCCAGTGGATCAAGAGTCAAGTAATCCCAACAGTACTCAGACCCATAGTCCCATCAGTACTAAAACACATAATCCCAGTGGATTATGAGTCAAGTCTCAAACTCTAGAAGTCCCCACATCATGATTGCATGAGGCTTTGAGGGGACAACTAGACATAAACCGCAACAACAGCACACCAGCTAGATGTTAATATCAAATAGAGAATAAGTCATAGTTTTTTTTTTTTTTTCTTCTGTATTTAGGACAGAGTCTACAGGGTCTACAGGGTCTTGCTATATAGATCGGACTCTTGTGATTCTCCTGTTTTCAGCCTCCCAAGCATTTGGGATTATGGGTGCACCACGCCCAGTCTCAGTACACCCTCGGGGCAGAGCCGGCATGGCACAAATCCTCAAATCGCATGTTTTAAGCTAACTCCACCCACATTGTGTCTGTAGAAAATCTGGACCATGACACAGGATAGGTGCTGATCCTGATGGGTGAGTGAGTGGAGCCTTCTAAGCTGCGTCCAGCCGACAGAAGTGAAGGTGGAGCTCGCCTGATTTCACTGCACCGTGGTGAAGCTTGGGCAACTGCATGCAGTCCTTTGGCTGAGGTGATAAAACAGTGAAGGTGCACCAGCCTCTGAAAGCCCCTGGGCTGTCTGAGAGATGCCGTAATCATCATCCAGAGCATTAAAGTGGAAATGACAGAGCAACCGAGGCCATGAAGCTGTGCCAGGCTCATGGGATGAGCACCCTGGAATCTACCTGTTCACCTGTTTCCAGGGTCTTTGTATGAAACCGCTCATGGAGGTGACTCCATTGCTGCTGTCAGTAGAACAGAACGATCGCTAGCTGTCTCAGGGTGATTTGCCCCCTCAGAGGGGCAGCTCGAAGGCTGGGTGTGACATCCCATCAAAGACAAGCAATGCCTTCTCCAGGAAAAGGTTCACACGGGTGTTGGGTGTAGGCTGCTACTTTGGGAAAATAAAACAGAGGACACAGAGTCCTCAAACTAAGCAGATAAGCACCAACAACATGAAACGCCAACACAATTAAGACTCCATTACCCATTTCTCTGCACACTGACTTCGTTAGGGAGCGCTGTGCCCCCAGGTTGGAGTTTGTTTTCTTCAGCACAGATTTTCCTTGTCTCTGTCACACAGACCCTCCAAGTCAGAGTTGCTCGTCAGATTTTGCAAACTCGCTTAGCTACCAGCAAGTACGGACAACCCAGATACATAAATTGTTTCTCACCTAGAGGCACTGAGCAAAAATAGTTTGATTTATCACTTCTGTAATTTTTATTGAGTTAGTTTTATTAGACTTTTTAAAGAGCAAGTTTACATTCATAAATAAAGCTGAGCCGGAAGGTATAGCCCAGGCCCATGTGACCACTGCCTCGGTCCACTTTCTCAGCTGGGAGGAGGTCTCTCCTAATGAAGGAGTGAATTGCATGGTGGGGAATGGTCTCAAAGGCTTCAGTGCGTGGTCATGGGCTCCAGAGCAGAGAGGCCATGGTGGAAAAGCATGGCAGAGCACGGGTGCTCACCTTGGGCAGGCCAGAAGCGGAGCAGGTGGGAAGAGCAGGAGGAGAAGGGCTGGGGGCCGCTGCCACCACTTCCGGCCCACTTTCCCCAACTCGCCCTCAGCTCCGGCTGGCCACTCAGCTGCGAGCTCATCGGTGGGCATGTCTTCTATGCTCACAGCCCAGTGACCTCTCTAGGAGTCTCCTGCACCTGTCAGGTCAGCAGGCAGCTCCCACCAGCACAGAGCACCGCGTTACCAACATCCCACCAGAGTGGGACACCCACCACGCGTGAGGTTGTCACCTCACCCGAGTCCACAGGTCCGGTATGCTTTGTTCTTGGAATTGTACTTTCTGGGAGCCAAATGGACAAAGGCTTCTGCCCGTGTATTTTATGTATTTCATTTTTCAAAAGTTTATGATGATATAAAAAAAATACCCAGCCACACTCAGGATAATGAAATACTAACGGCCAGACTCCCAGATGTAATCTGAGCTACTTGGGGAGGAGAGCAGGATTCCTGAGGGCAGAGCCTCAAGGACAACTGAGGGAACACAGTGAGACCCTGTTTCAGGAGATCTCAATGAGGTGCCCTTGTCTACAGTTTGATTGGAGAGAAATAATGGGAAAGGGAAAGATTGGTATGAGAGTTTTTGCCAGGCCCTCGGAAGGAGTGTGGCCAGTTTTCTCTTGGCCCAGTCTTTCCAAGAGCCCCTGAGGGAGGGAGTTCAACTGTTGTCCAACTTTGGAGAATCAGAGCTCCTGGGAGCTTAGTCCCAGGGGTCAGCTAGGGAGGGGGCACCCAAGCTTGGGTTTTCACCATGGTTCTTTTTTCTTCCTTTTTAAAAAGAGAAAAGAAATGGCTTTTAAAAAGAAATAAAGGAAAAAGTAAGAGGGAGAGGAAAAAAAAAAGAAAAAGGAAAAATGATGCAGAATTTCACTAAGCAAAGTGGTAGGAATCCAACAATAGCTGTTATATTGCATAGTGTTGTCTTCAAATTAGTTGCTCAGGTTACCAGATTTATAAACACTCAAAATTGATCAAAAAATTAAAAAGAAGAGGGAAAAAATTAAACATTAACTGTTCCTTTCAATAGACCAGCAGAAATCAGCACTGTAATTATCCAAGCTATCCTGTGTATTTACATTTGTATTTCTTTTCTTCTTTTCTTTTCTTGGGAACCCATGTCTCTAAGTACCACAAGGGGAATCCTAAGTATTTTGCAACAACTCTGGGTGGATAACCATAGAATGCTGAAAGTGTCCCTGATTTGTAAAGCTCAGTAAATTCTGGCCACATCCTGAAAGTGAGGAAAGACGGCAGGCCAAGACGTAAAGGAAGTTTTAGGCTGGTGTTGAAGGCCTGTTGGGTTAGTCAGCACGAATCTGTAAAGCCTAGTGTAGTCTCTCAA
>PVKN010014624.1:0-19068 GCA_004027915.1 Capromys pilorides | reverse complement strand
CGCAGGCACAATCCTCTGCCAAGCAGTCAGCTTGGGTCTTCTTCCTCCCAGAAGGTGCCTTTCTCAGCCCAGCAGAAGGGCACAGGCAGCAGGCCTGGAGATGGGGGATGCAGTCTTTCTTTAATTTTAGGACAAAGCCATTGACACACTGCAGTAACTATCTCCTAAATGACAGAATCAAAACCGTGATCATGTTATAGTTATTAGGCCTTTCCCATTGGAACCTGGTGGGGACACAAAAGCAGGGCTCCTGGTTCTCCGTTTAGAGGAAACAAACATGGCTAAGTTCGCAAAAGGGAGTTTTGGTGACTGTGTCCCCTCCTCCACGTGGAGGTAGAAAGCCTCCCTTAGCTAGAAGAGGGCTCCCAGTGTGATCCAGGGAGCCAGGATGGCCTTAGCTCCAGTGACTCTTCCCTACCTCTATGTTTCTCCAACGGCCAAAGCTGCCCGCCCCTGTTAAAATGTGAAGGTCCCCAGGGTCCCAGGTAATAGCCTCCTGAGCAAATGGCTCGCTCGCTTCTTTAGGAAACAGCTGTTTATAGGGCGCTATATCTGGGCCAGGCTCTGGTGGGCGCCAGGGCTACATGGGGGCCAACTCTGGGCCCACGTGCAAAAGAGCAAGAGATAGATGGGCCAGAGAGCCAAGGACACAGGTTCCAACCCTGTCCAGGTGGACGTGGGGTGAGCCTGGCAGAAGTCTCCTTAGCGGTGTGTGGAGCGGGGTGCTGGGAGGCCACCACCCCTGGCTGTGCTCTGCCCAGACACATTTCCTGCTGGCTGCCTGGAGGCCTGAGGAGGACAGGACGGTCCGTGGCCCCTGCGGTGTGCTGGTGTCCTTGCTGCAGAAGCCCATGCACAGGTGCCGCAACAGGACGCCTCGCCTGGCCATCGGCTTCTTTCTCTTCAGAGCAGGTGGTCCTGGGGCTGGGGGCCTGAGGCCCAGCACGGGGCCTCCTGCAGCTGTCATTTCTTCTGTCCCTGTCCTCTTCACCAGCCATCTCTGTTCTTAGACCTGGGTTCATGTGCTGGCTCTGTTCTTAGCAGTTATGTGATCTGGAGAGTGTCAGCTTCTCTCACTTGTCCATCAGTTTCTCTTTCTGTAGAATGGGGTCTGTGGCATTAATGCCAAGGGTAGGATAAAGAGGGACCATACGGAAGTCCTCTCAGTGTGCCCCGCTCATAGTCGATACAATCGGTATTGGCTTGCTTTTTCTCTCTCGAGAAGCCCAGGGTTCTTCTCCTCATGCTTTTCCCGTTTCTGACCATGAGCTAAAATGTTGGTGGGGTTGGGGGTGGTTCAGGGTAGAAATATCCCTGTCTGCTCCCAGCAGGGCTTGTGCTTATGAACTATCAGGGCCCTGACTAATCAGATCTCTCTTTTTTTGTTGTTCAGGTGAGCAAGGTGAGTCCCACACTCGAATAGTGAGTTCCATACTTGACCAGAAGTCCTGCTGTGGAGGGATTGGTACCACTCCAGTGACTGGCATCACTCCAATGTGGCCAGGCCACTGTGTGACTGACCTTCACTGTGGCAGCCTCATGTAAGAAGAGGCTGCGAGAATGTCTGGTGATGATGCTAGCTACGTGTGGGGAGTGAGTAAGAGCAGTTCTTGTTCTTTTTTACCCAAAGACCCCAATAAATCCTTATTCTTCTCTAGCGAAGTCTCAATCTAGCACAGGACCAATAAATTTTAGAATTCATTAAATCCCTACATAAATACCCAGAGCTAATATTGAAGGCTGTCACAGCACAGGGAGGATGACAAATCATATCCAGCCTGAGTGATGAAGCCCATAATAAAATAGACCTAATGCGTACATGGACGAGAAGATACTCTACAGCCTACCTCCTCAGGGAGGGGGGACTGAGGTTTGGGAAAATGGGGAACACAGGCAGAGGTACAAGAAGAATCCTCTAGGCATAGGGAAGAAAGCCTGGATGATTCTAGATTTGGAAATATGCAGCTATGATTTTGTTTCCCAATGAAAATTCTAATTTTCTCAAGTTGTATTGAGTTGAACAAAAGGTCTCTCTCTCTCTCTCTCTCTCTCTCTCTCTCTCTCTCTCTCTCTCTCTCTGTATTTGATGCAGGGTCTCCCTACACAGTTTGGAATCATGGTGATCCTCCTGTTTTTAACCTCCTCAGCTTTGGGATTATAGGCAGGTGCCACCATGCCCAGGGGCAGGGCTAGCATGCCAAGTGGTGTGGGGGATCCAACCCCAGTCCCTGCGCTTGGCTAAGCAGGCACTTAGTCCACTGAGCTATTTCACCAGCCCTTAAAAGGGCTTTTATAAACAAAACATTTTGCATGGTTCATCATTTTGACTTTGTGTTTGTTTTCCCTCTTGTGGGAATTCTGAGTACTTCCAAAGTTGCCTTTTAATTTGAAAATAAAAAGTTATTTATATCATGCTGACTTCTGAGCAGGTTTGGGTTGATCTACTATAAAAGGATAAATAAAGGAAAACTGCAAATCAGTTATAAAGCCAAAAAGGGCAAGTAAAAGTCATAATTAGGTAAAGGTAGGCAGTTGATTTTACAAGAAAAACCAAACCGAGGACTGCTACTATGACTGACAGCAATATTTAGCTTTGAGATTTGTAGCAGGTAGACAAAGAAGACAGTTGGATGATTCTCTAGTTCTTGTTATCTGATCAGAAAAATGTGTTATCTGGCAACACATTTTGCACCATCAGTCCTGAGTGGAATCTGCTAATGTTTTTATGGGACCAAACAGTATTGTTAGCCTTTGTATATAAACTGGAGAAAGGGGCCTGGCATGGATCTCTTTTTCCTGCTTCATCTTTTTGTACTGGGGATCGGACTCTTGCCAGGAAGACGCTTATGCTGCTGAGCTATCTCTCCGGCCCTCCTGCTTAGTCTTGAATGAGAAGAAAGAAGAGAGGAAATAAGAGAAAGAGATAGGGAAATAAGAAGAAAAAGTGAAGAAGGGAGGGAGGAAGGAAAGAAAGATGGAAGGAAGGATAAAGACAACCAGGGAACAGGGCACATGTGCAGAGTGACCTCTTGCAGGTAGCGCCAGAACCAGAGCCCTGCTTTGGGTCGTCTGCTCTCTCTCACTAGTTTCACCAAGGTGGCCTTCAGGGTCCAGCATGTCTGTGAGTAGCTGCTATGATGCAGCAGGGCTGAGGGGGATGTGGCTGTGGTCTGTCGGTGTCTGTGACAATCAGTGGTGACACAGTGCACCTATGACACATTGTATGTGGAGACAGGGTCACAAAGCACAAAGCGCGCTGGAGCTCAGCTGTCCTGTCCTGAATTCCAGTCCCAGGTAGAACTCTTCCCAGGACTGGTGACCCACCTTGTGTGAGCCTCAGGCCCTTCAACTGTGAAATGGAGCCTGAAGGCTACAGGGACATTTCTTGTAACACTTTGTGTCCATATTGTTTTAAATGTGACATTAAATCAATTTGTAGCAGCCTCTGATAATAGGGTTTCAGCAAAGGTGATCCCCCCACAAGTTCAGGCTCTTTCCCTGGTCCTTACCTCTCAGCCTCTGCTCCTACCAGGCACGATGGATCTGAATAATCTGAGGTCACCCCAGCTCTGGCTCCTGGCTGATGGCCCAGGCCTGGCTGCCGGCTCTTGGTGACCACTTTCACTGGAGTCCTTTCCCCTCCCCCATAGCACTATGAGCCTAAGCTGAGCCCCCAGGGAGGGCTGATACTGGTCCAGAGGTTCCCCCAAATGGTCCCCACAATGAAAATCTCTGTTCTTTTCTTTGCTCGGAAGAAAATGCCCCCTGAGTTCTTCTGGAGAAATGCTCCCCTCAGCTGGCCTGAAGTGTTTCTCACAGAGAGAAAAGTGAGCCGGGTGCTGTGGCTGGAGCCCGGCATGTGCCTCCAAGCCCCCTAGGGAGTTCCTCCAGCTCTTCTCCAAGGAGCACATCATTACAGTAAGGACCCAGGGTGGGCCCAGGGGTGGCAACGTGAGTGAGTCTGGGAATGGCAGAGTCCACAGTATCTGCCCCTAGCAGAGAATATAGGTAGGGAGAGCAGGGCACGGGGGCAACTTCCCTAATGGAGTTCCTTCTTCCTTCCCACTCTCCTTCCACTAACCACGGAAGGTGGCGTCGCACCGCGCTAGGTGTCTGATTGGAAAGATCAAGAACTGTGGGCCCTGCCTCCTGCAGCTGAAGGGCTGGGAAAGACCCAGCAGTCAGTGGTGTTAGAGCATTCCCAGTGCTCACACCGACACGGACAGGAAGCACGCCTGACAGACCTGTGTGAGCTGAGAGCTGACCTCCATGATCTCATGGTGGATTCAGGCTGGTGGCGACTCTGAAGAGGCAGACGGGGCTTTTCAGCTGAGGGGAGGCCACCATTGCCTAGCAGGCCCAGTCACCCTCGTATGCAGCCGAATCAGTGCGTACACATCCCAGCCCAAATTAGAGCTTTACCTGTGG
This sequence comes from Capromys pilorides, assembly GCA_004027915.1. Taxonomy (NCBI): domain Eukaryota; kingdom Metazoa; phylum Chordata; class Mammalia; order Rodentia; family Capromyidae; genus Capromys; species Capromys pilorides. The sequence goes on along the minus strand of PVKN010014624.1, from coordinate 14,640 downwards.
CTGCTTTGACATAACCATTTTTGATGCCAGGTGCTTTTGTGTTGGTATGAGCATTTTTTTTTTTTTTAATGTCCTCATCATGAGCAGTTTGAGTTTATCTCAGACCTGGAGTAGGGGGAACGGAGGTGGGCAAAGGGAGTTTGGAGCTGTGAGCCATGTCACGTGGCTGCCCAGAAGCCACAAAGGAGCAGGTGAATGCGGGGAGGCTCATAGCGTGCCTCAGCTTTGGAGCCTACAGTTGAGCCCCCAGGTAGGGCTGACACTGGTCCAGAAGTTCCCCGAATGGGCCCCACAATGAAAATCTCTGTTCTTTTCTTGGCTAAGTGAACTTGGCGGCCATTCTAGGGCTGTCCTCTCGAAGGTGAGCGATCAGGCGAGGGCCGCACGGCCAGGTGTTTTCCCCAAGCTGGGATGGTGGGTGTCTCCTGTTTCTGTTAGCGAGGGAGAGAAGGTGGCCGCCCTGCAGGCCCTGCTGCATGGCCAACGCACCATGTCACCTACTGTACCCTGGGAGTGCCCAGGCGGGGCTGTTTCTTCGCAAGAAATGGCGGGCAGAGGAAGAGCAGAGAACTGCCCTGCTCAGGGCTTGTCGCCGACCACCCGAGCCCGGGCAGGTTCACAAGTAGCACGCACACGCACACTTCCTTCTGCCTCTCTCCACCTGGTGCTTCTTTTGCCCCCCACCACCCCCCAATGTCAACAAGTAGCAGAGCAACAGAGATGTTTGTGAGTGTGTCTTAGTTACTTTTACTAGTTGCTGGAACAAATACCTGACACTCAAAATGAAGGAAGGAAAGGTTTATTTAGCTCACAGTTGCTGGAGGTTTCAGTCCATATTCTGCCAGCTCCAAGACTGAGTGGAACAGAGCAGAGGGCATCCAGTTCATGGCGGCAGAACAATGAGGGGAACAGAGAGCAACAGCCCTTTAAAAAGTCTCTTTGTGCTCAGTCACTCTGACGTGGGCCCATTGTGCCCTAGGGTGGAACCAATCATACCCCAGGATGGGCCCTTGATCCCGCTCTAAGGAGGAGCCAATCATATCCTAGGCAGACCCAGGTCATGCTCCAGGGAGGAACCAATTGTACCCCACCAGTACTAAAACACATAATCCCAGTGGATCATGACTCATGTCTCAAACTCTAGAAGTCCCCGCCCCATGATTGCGTGAGGCTTTGGGGGGACAACTAGACATAAACCATAACAGAGTGCTGTGGTGGAAAATTTAGGACAAAGTAAGGTTAATTTCAGAGGCTTAGAGCCACAGGACATTAGCACCTGCACCGGAGTCGCATGTATACAGGGAAAACTTCCTCTTTCTGTGTGTTTGTTTCTATAGGAGATAGTGGACTGAAATGAAGGGCATGAGTTCTTCACCAAAGTCTTCAAAAAGGTTCGTTGTGTGGATACAGTAAGGCAGGGTGGGTGGAGCAGGGAACAAAGTGGAGCGTATAATTTTATTCAAGGCTGGGTTTGTTTCTGCTTGATGTTGTGTATAAACAGAGATTTAAGGGCACCTGTCCCCAAATTACCACTTTAAGGTCCTAACATTTTTATACAAGAGAATAGAGCCACTGTCTCCAGAAGGCACCTGTGAGTGATGATCTGTTTTCAGAAGCTGCATTGATTAGTTGTTACAGAGGCAACTTTATTCTTCATGCCCTGAGAATGTGGAATATTACAGAGTTGACAATCACTGTTGAGAGCAAGATGGGGGTGGGGGTTGTGACAGTGACAGTTCTGGGAGTAGGGGTGCACGTCTGAGGGAAGCCCAAAGAGAAAGTTCCCCTTAGGGGTGGCCTCGAGAACATGGTAAGAAAGGGTGGTGAGGAGGCACACGGGGGCAGTGCGTTCTACAGCCTCAGCTCTGGACCCCTCAATTTCTTTCCTGGGCTGGTCCAGATGGAGACTAACAGAAGGCTGTGGAGTAATTAAGTACAAACTTCTAGGGCCCCTTTTTCCCTAATCTGTCTGACGCTTAGGAATCTGGCAAGGAACAGGTTAGAAATCTATAGCCTGACATCTGTCATTAAAACTAGAACATGAACTCTTTGCATTAGGAACACACCCAGTTTAAATCCACAGCTTCCTATCTTCTCCATTTGCCCTTTTGCTTAATGTAACCAGAGAAAATAAATCAAAATCTCACATATGTTTTCCTCCATACCAGGAGTTTCTAAACATGTTATAACACAGTCACTTTATCAAATGAAATCTCATACAGAATCCCAGTACAGCAATACCTTGGTTGTCAAAGGGCTCCAAGATCAAATGTTCCATGACTCAGATAGCAAAGTTTGAAAAAATCTATTCAACATTTGTAACTGTCCAGTAGCCAATCCAAAAACTCAACTTGAAAAAACCTGTATGGGCCAAGAGTGGATCATGTATCTCACCTTACTATGGATACGAGGGGTGATGCTTGTCGCAGTGCTGCTCTTGCCCAGACAACACTGAGTGCTTGTGTTAACCTGTTGCAACATTCATCTTTGTGTTATTTTGTGTGTTATGTGTAAAATGTCATAACCACAGCTCCAAAGAAAGCCAGTGGTATCAGCAGTAACACTAAGGAAAACCTAGAATCACAACAGAGTTAAAAGAAATAATTGAAAATTTTTTTAAGGTCTTGGAAAATACCTTTGTCAATATGATATTTAGGTCTCAGAACCAGTTATTTGGTTTTCTAATGGAAGAATTTGCTCAATTCTCATTTTTCAGTATTTGAATATGAATTGGGAACAAGTTGAATTTGACAATCAAGCTATCACTATATGTATAAATTGTGTATTTATGAACATTATCAGCTTCAGAAATTTGAGTGTATGGTACTTGTATTTCATCGTTAAGTTTTGAAGTCAAATGTTACTGTAGGGTTGCTTTTAATAAACTCTAAAATTAAAATCTGGAACTCTGGCTACACTTTTTAAACACATTTAGTGAGACTGCCTACTCCCTGTAAGTCCTGCTGTATTGGGGTGCCCTGGACTTGGGAACCAGTTCACGGACATCATATGTGAAATCCCAGCTTTAATGGCATGTCCAGCCACACTGCTTACACACAGTATAGTGGTGCCAAGCGCTTTTGCTCAGAAATGGCCCAAGCTTTGCTGGGTAGAATGTCCTGAGCCTCGTCACTTGTGGTCCCTCTGCTCTCTAACGAGCTTGCAGTAATCGTGGCCTTCTCTTGCTCTTCTGCCTTCATTTCAGTATCCAGAAATAAATGCAGTGCAGCTACAGAAGACCCTGAGCGACGTGATCCTGCCAGGTAACTACTGAAGAATCATTCGAGAGGACTTCGCTTCTGCTCTTGGTACGATAGGTGAATCACTGGGTCCCGGCTCCACCCAGCAGCTGTGTTAGACACCTGGGTGGGTTGTGTGGTCTGACAAACCAGAAGGGGAATTTGTTCAGCTTTGAAAATGGTTATTTATTTATTTTAGCTTGGATATGTAGAGACATATGGCAGTGAAAAACAGCTTTCTGCCACTTGTTAGTTTGAGAAGCATAGCCAAGTCCTTCCTTGGCATATCACTTCCATATGGAAGGATTTCACTCATTTCTGCAACCTGTGAGATGAATATTAGGCATGCAGAAGCCTAGCTAGGGAGCTCTCTGATGAACTCAGATTTAAATCTACCAAGTTACATAAACCTGGAAGGAGAGAACACGTTCTCTAGGAAGATTGCCAATGGATAGCAATGATGTTTTTCCACAAAGCCTGGAGTAAATTATACAGAAAGCTTAAAGTCCATATAGAAATATTTTGCACACATATTTGAAATGAGAAGAACAAGGTGGAAATGGGATGATTTCTCCAAAAAAGAGAATGAGCTTCAAAAACATTTAAGTGACAAAATCAAAACAAACAATTAAAGGACATTTGCTACTTAACATATATTATGGTTTCTCTTTTCTATGAAGCCAAGATTCTAAATGCAGACAAATTACAGTTGAACATATTGTATGGTTTAGGCTTCTCAATAAGTTCCAGATGGTTTCTCAAAGCCAGATTTGGTTATCAGTAAAAGAACCAGACGGGAAGATATGAGAAATTAGAACATTTGAAGTCTTCTCCCTACAGAAAGCTCTAGACTAATTCTAAAGAAATTGTTTAGAAGCAATGGCTTAAAATTCTTTAAATGCCTTCATCATAAGAATGGAAATCAGTTTTATAAAGAGGTTTTGGTAAGTATTTCATGAAATAAAAGGAATTAGTTTTATAGTTAATGATACTTAGAAAATACTTTAATCACACAAGATTTCAATGTTGGCTGAAGATCTCGGTGAAAGTAGAAATTGGGTTACAGATACAAAGCATTCTCAATTCATTTGATCACAAAATGCTTTCTCTGCAGAATATCTCCTTTGGAACATAGTTTTGGAAGATTGGTCTAAAAACTTTGGAAGCCACAGGCCTATTATATTCTAATAAAATTACATCTTAAGGATTGCATTCAAATTTTGGACAATATTTTAAATAGATATGGCAAAATACAGTGTCCAGAAAGGGGCAACAAGAATTTAAAAACCATATCTGAGGAATTGTTCAGATTTTCTGAAAAGAGGAGAGAAGCCAAAGAAGGAGAAAAATAGCATTTTATGAGGCGGAGCTAGGACCAGCAGACAAATATTACTGAAGGTTCCTTTGAACTCAACATAAGAAGCTTCTCCTTACTGGAGCTGTCTTTCAGGGTCTGGGAGCTGTCTTTTCAGGGTCAGTGGACCGACAGCCCCCACTCTCTGTAACGGTAGACAGTGTGTGCATTTGGCCCACTGTATAAGCAAAGGCAGCCACAGCTGGGCATCATCTACGGGGTGTAGGAACCCCCATTAGGCCCCAATCTCTTCTTCTCCTTCTGTCTTCCTAACATACATGGTGTTATTAGAACCTCTGGCTAGTCTGGGCAGCATGGGCTCTTCCTGTTCAGAAGGGGCTGAAGCCCTGGGCCAGTGCTCCATGCTAACTACTGTCCCTTATAGGTCTGGCAAATGTACGACCCTGCTTCAGCCTGGATTCCTGCTGGGGTATCCTCACTCTCCAAGTATCTTTTTAGGGTTGTGGGCAGATGGTTAAGCGCTCCACTCTGGAGCTGGTCTGTCTGGGTTTGAATCCCAAACCTAATCTACTAAGTAGGTATGTGATCTAGGACAAGTCACTGAGCCTCATTACGAGGAGGCTCATGGGAGGCAAGGAAAGGATGTTAAGATCTACTTTGTGGGATTCGTTAGAGGATGCAGACGGCCAGAGGTCGGCACTGCCATCTATCAAATGATCAAAATAGCTATCAATAACAGCAATTCCATTTCCCAAGGGCAGGGATGAGACAGCTGCAGAGCATTCTCTAGCTTTGCAAGAAGCCTGTCCAGGAGACAGGTCCTAAGACTTTTATATGGTGATGAGGAAGTGGCTGCTACTCCATTTACAGATCAGAAAACCAATACTCAGTGAAGTTAAAGACAGGCTAGGAACTCAGTTTTCCTGGCTGTCGGCCCTTTGATTTTTCTGAGAAACGCTCTTTCTAAATGGGCAGTTTAATTGAAGTTTGATTGTACATGCTATGGAGGTATAGAACATGGATAGTCTGAGGGCTGTAACATGAAAGCCATCTTTGAAGTCACTCAGAGGCAGTGCTGGCTGGTGGCTAGGTAGGCGTTGGGACAGCTCCCAGCCTCATGTCACCAGCTGTGAGAACTTGGATGAGATCATGGTCTCTCTGAATGCTCATTCCATCCTCTAGGGCATGCAGGTGGCTAATGCCTACCTCACCTACTATGTATAATCCAAGTATCATGGGGAAAGCATGTAGCTCAGTGCTCAGCCATGTGAGACAGTGTGCTGTGATATTTTTGACCCATTCTCTGTGATGCCTGGATATTTACATGTGGTCTACAAGGCCAACCATGAAGCTTCCAGTTTTTTAAAAGATGACTTAGGCATTCTCAGCCACCCTGTGTCTCTTTTCACATATCAATTTTAACAATAATGAAAAAGTTACTGGGCTTTATTTAAATCACATGGGCAAAACAAAAATGGAAATGAAAACAAAAATACTGGGTGTGGTGGTGCATCCCTGCAAGCTCAGCTCTTGGGAGACTGAGGCAGGAGGTGCGTTGTGAGTTCAAGACCAGCCTGAACTGCCTGAACTGCATAGTGAAACCCTGTCTCAAAAATACTATATACATATATGGCATGTCAAGGTATCCTGCCTTCCTACATGATAGCTGTTGCCATCACCATCGACACCTCCTTTATTGTCACTTCTCCTAGAGCAGCTGTGTTCTAGCTCATTCTGTCCCTTCCTAGCAAGCATGAGAGAGCCTTGGGCTGAACTGGTCACCAGAGGAGGCCAAATAGGGACATCAGCCACTGATCAGGGCTGTCCATGAGCTGCACACAGCCACAGAGTTGGAACCAGAAGCTTTCCCTGACAGCTTTGACCTTAACCTGTCATCAGCTTAATGCATCAGGCACTGTGAGCGCCCAAGAATTCAGGGGCCTGTGGAAGCGGCTGGTGCTCTGTCAGGTAAGATCTCTCAGCCACACTGCTTTGGAGAAAGGCACTGGAGTGGCCCTCTGCAGGTCTTCCTCAGACGCTCCTCTCCCCTTCAGCCCTTCAACCCCGACCACGCACCGCATCTCTGCTCTCCCTCCAGCAAGCCTCTGCTCCTCCTCGTTCCCAAATTCGGCCTCTTGCAAAGTTCTTCGCAATTTCTAAAGCACTATCTGATCGGGTGGCTTCCTTATAGAGAGCTCTCCTTCACCTTTAGAGGAAGTCCAAACTCCCCAGCACACTCAGCACTTACGGTTCTTCGTAAACTGTCTTTTTCCTACTCTTCCCAGCATTACTCACAACTCTCCCATTTGTCCCCTGAGTCTTGAGTTGAGACCACCTCTAAGTGTGGACAGTGTTCTGGAGATTGCTTGTGTGCCATGAGAAGGTGGCTTCTACCTTTTTCAGAGGCTGTAGGTGATGGCATCCCAGCCTGGGCGCTCTGCCTAATTCTTGCTCTACCCTCTAGCCCCTCCACAATGTGACATGGCCATCCCAGGGGGGCTGTCAGGTGGCACCTGGGTAACCTGGCTTCCTTATCCTCTGGATATGGTTCTTCTCAGGAGGCATTCCACAAGCAAGACAGGCGTGGGTCGGGATACCTCAACTGGGTGCAGTTGCAGGCTGCCTCAGGGAGGCAGGTAAGCATGGAGCAGCGGTGCTTCTGGGCGTGAAGGGCGGATGCTTAGACCTGAAAGCAAAAGAAGGGAGGACATGTGGTATTCTGAGGTGACTGTAATATGCAGTGTTACTCACTAAGCACAGAAGCTCAAAGACATGGATCTGCAAGTAACAAAAACACATAGCTGACACTTTAGAGGGTGGCACGTCCGGCTCTCTTCCACAACACACTGTTTTATCCCCTACTCTAGTGAAGAAGACATTGAAACTCAAACAAGTTAAGAGACTTTCATGGAGTTCAAGTCCAGGGCTAGCCAGCTCTAGAGCAGATGCTCTTGACCACTGTGCCCTGCCCCTGCCTTCAATGCTAGTAACCCACTGGAAAAAGAGCCTTATGCTGGTTGTCTAAATCTGCAGGGTCGGGCATGGATATAAAAATAAACTTAATTGATTAAATAATTTAAAATAGATCCCATAAAAAGATCTGTCTGACAAGAGTCAGGTCTGGAAGTGGAGCGTCTCAGCTGGGCAGGAACATGGATGTAATAACCCTGGCAGGCAGGGCAGTGCCTGTGCTCAGTGCAGGGATGCTGCCCAGGCATGACGTGTACCAGCTGATGCTCCTGCACCACGGGGGCCCCGCCTGCAGACTGACTTTGTCAGCTTCGCCTACCTCATGCTGCATGTGGAGAGCATGGAGGTTAAGCCGAGGTGGGGCTTCCACACAGCCCGTGCTGCCAATATGGCCCAAATTCAATCATGCAGGAAGATAGCTCCCAGTCCAGAAACAACAGGCTGGAGCAGTTATGACAGCTGCTAGTCATGCACCTGTGAAACTTGGCTGCTTCTCCTCAAACCAATTCCTGCCCTGCCTTGCTCCAGGGGCAAAGGTTTGAGGACATTCACTTATAATAAAGGCAAAAATGGTTTCCTTTGCGTTTTCAGCATGGATGTGGTTTGGGTGAAGGGGTGGGTGGACCTAGTTTATGTTCCCAACGCCCACACAAACATTAGCTGGTTCTTTTCTGCCATATTTTCCCAGATGTTTTCCAAAACTTAACCCAAGATGGCAAAAGAATATATCTCCAGAAACCAGAAATAAGACTCCTGCTCCCTCCCCAGGAATTAGCTTGCATCATTGTAGGTCCAGGTGGCCACTGAAGTCCAGGTTTTTGTGACCACAGGTTGTGGGCACCTTTTGGTGTACTGAATAGAGTAGTTAGCACTTTACTCATTGTACTCACTCATTTATCAAATTTTTACTAAGCACCCATGTTGTGCCAGTTATGTGTGGAGGGAGGGGAGACTGACATAGTGTATGCAGTAGTTCTGATTACAACAGTGCCATGAGATATATCTACAAAATGCAAGCAGCACAAGGCAAACACTTACCTAGCTGTGAGCTACACGGCTGGAGGTCAGTCTCTGCCCACTTGCTCATGCATTTGTGGGTTAGATGGGAGCTTTTCTGGATACATTAATTGAGGAAACTCTGAGTAGGCTTGCCCTTCTTGGGGTAATGTCAGAAATGCAAGAAAGTCAGCTTAAACATGCAGGGCTTCTAAACACCAAGGCTGTGGCCTGGGACATGGTGTCTTGCAGTTCATTGTATTATTCAAAGCCAGTCACATGGGTCAACCCATTTCAGCAGATGGTGAAGAGCCACATCCTCTTACGTCACTTGGCAGGCATAACAGAACATGGATGGAGAGAGGGATGAAGACCTGGATTCAGCTCGACCCTGGCAAAGACAAGAGAGCCTGAGTGTTCCACAAAGGCCTCAGAGGAGTTGACATTGAAGCTGATACTTTAAGGACCAAAAAGAACCATCCAGGAAGAATACAGGGTAGAAAAAGCCTGTGCTAGATGAAGTAGTATCCATAGTCCCAGGTAGAGTACAGAGAACGATGGGAACTAGCTCAGGATGAGTCTCAAGATGAGGGTCAGGTCAGGCAGGACTCACAGGCAAGAAGTGAACCTTATCAACCTTCTTGCACAAGCAGCTACTGCATCCTCTGCTGTCTTTGTGACCTTTGGCTGAATCTCATGCAGTGCTTTGGAGAAGACAAATGAATGTATGACACCGATCATCTCCCCTGATCTTCACCATTTTATTGAGCATCTGTCACACAGTAGATGTCGTGCTACATAGTGTTCCCTGCAAGGACATTTGAATACGTGGCTGCTCTCTACTTCGCCCCTGCAACATCTCTTCTACTTGAGCTGCGTAGAAAGGAGCCAGTGAAAGCTGAGATTTCTTCCTTAATCTCCAATGATCACTTCATGAACTGCTTTTCCACAGACCCTTAGCATATGTACCCCCTCACTCACTCCCATAATAGGTGTAAAGGTGAGACTCAGCTGGAAGTGCAAGGGCTGGAATATCCTGGGTCCCCTCTGCGCTGCTTCACTGCTGCTGTGGCTGTGGAGCGTCAGCTCTGGATCCCAGGCAGCCCTTCTATCATGCCAGGCTCTGAGTCAGGAGCACAGGACAGCAGGAGAAGGGCAGTGAAACAGCGCAGGCTGAGCAGCCTCCAAAGCTTGCTGTGCTCTCACAGAAGAACTTGACGGGGAGTTGAAGTACTCCTCGTAATTAGCTGTGGGGCCTCAGGCAGAGAACACTCAAGCTTGGGTCCTTGGGTGGGTTTGGCTAGAAGGTCTGTCTCTGAGATCCCCTCCAGCTCTGACCATCCACAGTTCATTGCAGAGGATCCAAGCAGGGCCACCCAAGGGCTGCTGGGAAGGGCAGCCACCTTGTCAGAATTTCACTCTGGAGCTTTTTCTGACACCACTGGTAATTTCAGTATCCTCTTCATCGTCAGCATTTTGATGTATTGGTCTAGTTTTTCCAGAGGTCCTCTCAATGTGAATTAGAGGTACTGTTCATTACACCCACATAAAGCTATCCGATCAATCGGTCCATAAATGTAAACCTGCAGAATATGCCTTAATGGATTTTTGCTACCCAATCACCTTGCCCACCTGCACAGAGCTGGCATGAGCATGCCAAATGGAGTCCATAGGGGGAAAAACTCATTGAGAATTGAATACAGAATCAGCCTGTGGCTTGGCTGTCATCATTCATAGGCACTGGAAGAAGTCAAGGTTGATTATATTTCAGGTTGATTTATACTCACTACCAGGTGGTGTGGCCCCTCTGGCTAAACCATTCATTAATGTCCTGTCTCCATGGCTCCGTAGGACTGAGGGGGAGGAAGTCCCAAGTCAGCTGGGTCTGAGCTGCTCAGCATTTGCTTCCCTTTCATGTCCAGAGAGGGGCTGCTGATGACTCTGTGCTCCTGAGGAGGCCAGAGTTTGTCTGCCCTCCCTAAGGACTCTGCATATGTCCCAACACCATGGAGACCAGCTACTGCACACTCTGTGCTTCAGGGCCACGTACCAGCCCTCTCAGCTGGGAAAATTTCTTTCTTGCAGCTGTCTCCATGGAATGGCCAGATGTGAAATGGGAAGGCAGATAGCAAAGATTGCCTTTGTTAAGTCCAGCTACTGTGGCCTGTGGCCACAGCCTTGTCATGAGTAGAGATGTCACCTGATATGGCCTAGGCAGTCTGATTCCAGAGCAGGAACGGTGATCCTCTGTGCAGCACCTCCATGACTGGTCAACCTAAATAACACTTGGGATAAGTGTCTTGGCTTCCAGTCTAAAGAAGGGAGATAGCTTGGTAGTTGAAATACCTACCTGCAAGCTCGGGGACTGGGTTCAGCCCCTGGCACTGCATGCCATCCTGGTCCTGCACTGAACCAAGCCTTCCACAGAAACCAGACACGGTGGTGCATGCCTATAATCCCAATGCTGGGAAGGCTGAGATAGAAGGATCACTATGAGTTTGAACTACATAGCAAGACCCTGTACGAAGCAAATACATACATACATACATATTTTTAAAAATATCTGAAGAAGGAATGCTATATCCTTAGATAATGGTATCAACCTCAGTAAATTGGTAGAGGTTGAAGCTAAGTTTCAGCCATTTGGGGATGGGGCTAGGAATTTTAAGAACATAGAGGCAAGACCAAGTGGGTATGCTGGCTCTAGCGTCCAAGCCCACTGTTGTCATTGGCTAGCAATATTGCCTGATGACTGGATTTGGGGCATTGGTAAATTTTCAGTGCCCAAGTTCTCAAAGACCTTCCTGCTTTTGTCCGTCAATTTATTTGACCTGTGGGCTATCAGATCCATTTCAAATCAGGGGGGTACTCTGTGTACCTCCTACAAAGAAGAGCAATAAATCCATGCTAAGTTGTCGAGTTCATCAGTGGATGGCTTGTGTGTCTGATTTTTGAATTGTTGTGGTGTCATGTGGGTGGCAATCCTAGCCACTTGGAACCTAGGTGCAAAACAAAAGTGATTTTCCAAAACCCATGCACTTCGTGTAGGTTAGCATCCCGGAGTCATGCCTTGCTGGTTCATTTACAATTAATTTACCCATTCTAACAAACATGGATATCTGGTTTTCAAGTCCACTGCACAGGAAAGGAAGCAGCTGAATGAGGAGACAGGAGCACCGGCGGCAGCTGAACTAAGGATACCGAAAGGTGCGGCGGGCGGGCCCTGAAGCTGTGGAATGGAGTGCTTTCCAAGCCTAGTTTAAAGAGCCTAAAAAGTATTTTAATTAAAAAAAAAATCCTTCACTTATTGCAATTGATGAAATATAAAATGACATACCATAAAGTTGTACTGAGTTTATAAATGATGACCATGTATTTATAGTTTTTAAAAGGTATCTATGTCTATTCATTTTTAGAGTCTTTATCTTGATATTATACCTTTGTAAATATTTGCCTTCTAGCCATTGGCTAGGCTCATGAGGGGAGTTTTGGAGGTTTTTTGGGTTAGTGAGGAAGCGATGTGTTTTCCCATGTGTGCCACTTAGATGACAACATTGTGTTTAGTGTAGCTGGATCCATTTCCAAACTAATTAAGTCCAGGTGGTCTACACAGCTCTCCCATGTCCCTCATGTGTCCCTTTACTCCTTTGTGTCCTGGCATCACCATGGCAACTCAAAGGTGGCCTGTGTGCCACTGATCTCCCTTCTGATTGCCCCAAAGCTGAATACTGGAGAGCAGGGAGCAGAGCCATCACCCCTTCTGATCTTCTGTTATACCAGGCCACGGGGCAATCACACAGGACAGGATGGACAGGGTTCAGTTGAAAGTCCAGGAGGTGGGTACCAGCTGCCCCAACAAAGCTGAAAGCCAAAACTTTACTCCATTTAAGAACCAGTGAAAGTGTACTGTTATGGTTTGTGTGTCTGGGGGCCCCTCCAAAGCCCCATGCAGTTTTTGGGGCAGCTTCTAGAGTTTGTGATTAATTCATGATCCAGTGCTGGGATTATGGGTGTGAGTGCTGCTGGGATTATGGGTGTGAGCGCTACTGGGATTATGGGTGTGAGTGCTGCTGGGATTATGGAAGTGAGCACTACTGGGATTATGGGTGTGAGTGCTACACCCACCCTGGGCCCTATGGCCTGAAAGCAATATAAGGGAGACAGACTTACACTCTGCTGCCATTGTTGCTGCTGCTCCTCCCTTTCTCTCTTTGCTGTTTTCTGCCACCATCAACTGCTGCCCTCTGCCATGTGCTGCTTTGCTTTGGAACCAGCTGAGTATGGACTGAAACCTCCACTAACTGTGAGCTCAATGAACCTTTTCTTTCTTAATTATGGGCATTGAGTTTTTGTTCCAGCCATGAGAGAAAAGTAACTGAGCCATGTACTGAAAAGTGTACTGCCATGGAAGGGGAAAGTGTTGGTTCTCTGGTGCTGCGGCTAGGAAGGTCAGACAACCCAATGGGTCATATTATTCACAAGTGTAACTCAAACAGAGATAGAGGACACCAAGGTCAATCCCTCTCTTGGCTGTCAAAATTGCATAGAAAAGAATGACTCAGAAAAGAAATGAACAGTAGAAGTCAGCACTAAAAGGTCTGGCATTTCTTAATCTCTTTTTTCATCTTTTTACATTTTCTATAAACATTCAGTCACTCCAGAGAACTTTCTAGATTGCAAATGGGCTCTGACCAGGGCAGGCAGCAGCTGCCTGCAAATAGAACTTCTTTCCTGCTGCCACCATGCTGGGTTAAAGAAATGATTTTATCTTTTAAAGTTTTCAGTCTGATGATTCCCTAATGAAATATATATATATGTATAATGGGGAAAAGGGGGGAAAATGAGCATCGCAGGGTGTGGGTAGGTAAAAGTGGGCCAGCACTACCTGCTGTGTGGAGGAGCAGGCTGCATGCCCAGCTCCTGATGAGCTCTAGCAAGAACACACTAGGGTCTCTGGCCTCAGGTCCTAAATTAGTATCCTTTCCCCAGTGTCCTGAGGATAGATTGGGTTTTCCTATAAAACCCAATAGGAACAAGAGGAAGGAATGGCTTGAAGGAAGGAACACTCTGGCTCTGTGACACTGCATCTCATCTCATCTCATTTTACAGCTTAAGTATCTGTAAAATGGAGCCCAGAACACCTACATCACTGGATTGTCACAAAGATTACATAATGCCATCGTGCTGCAGGTACTCAGTACACAGAGCTACAATTTCTTTTCTCTCAGAAAATAAAGGCATTTTTTTTGTTTCACTTTTTGAACTTTTATTAGTACATATTTATAATGCACAATGATGACTTCACTGTGGGGAATTGGCACATGTACAGAACACATTTTAGTTTGTAAAGGTGATTTTCATAACTATTATTTCTTTATTTTTATTATTTTGTTTTAAAGGGCACAGTTCCTCATAGTGACCACTCTTGTAAGGCATGTAACGTTTCATATCAGATTTTCTTTCTCTTTTTCCACATCCCTCTCTGGGCATGTCAGACCACTGTCTTGAGCATAGCCATGGGTGGAGCCTCCTTGATCTCCAACGCAGGGACTCAGCTGCAGGGACCTCCGAGGGAGCAGCTATCTTGTTACTAAAGCACTTCTTGAAGCAAATGGAGGAAGACTGAGCCCACTGCTTACCTGGCACCTCAGAAGCAGTAGATTTATTTATTTATCACAGCCTGCCTTTATTAGTTTTCTTACTGTGAGACAAACTACCCAACACCTACAGTTAAAGGATGGAAGGTTTATTTAGCTCACTGTAGAGGTTTCAGCCATAATTGGCTGGCTGCAAGGCAACAATGGCATGGCGGAGAGGCAACCATCTGAGGCTGCTGGATGAGAGCCGGGCTGAACCAACCAGTGAACTGATCCCACTGCCTTCATCCCAGCACCACACACTCTAGATTCCACTGCCTCTTAAAAGCCTGGTCCCCAGCATTGCATGAGGCTTTGGGGGAATATCTAGACAGACACCACAATGGAGCCCCAGGGTACCAACTAGATGTTTTAGGAACCATACATGAACCAATGTTAGTAGACTTGAGGTCTGACCAGAAGCTGCTCCAGAAGCTCTGATGAGCAATTTTATTGTGACCTAGAAGGGGCACTGGTAAGTGGG